>WBND01001181.1:150128-178290 GCA_013398595.1 Tychaedon coryphoeus | reverse complement strand
CCCCACCCTCCATTGCCAAATTGCAAACGATGTGTTTAACTCTTTGAGAAACCACTGGCTTGCTACAAACAGCATACAGTCATTCAGCCCGGACTTCAGGGGGTTTCTACTCCATTCTCCTGCTCACAGCAGGGTCAGCTGTGAGCCCAGACCCGGACAGTTATATATCAAAGTCTCCAAGGATCAGGTCTGCACAGCCTCTTTGTGCCCCTGCTCAGCAATCCTCATGTGGAAAAAGTCTGAAGCAGACATCCAATCTGAAACTCTTATTTCAAATTTCACATTTTTTTCCTCATTCTCCCAGCATGCCTCAGTATTGGAACCTCACTTTGTTCCTGATGACCTTGCAGGTACAGGAAAGCTGCTTCAGGAAAGCTGCTTTATGTACCTCCAAGCCACTTTTCCAGACTGAAAATGCTGCTCTGCCTCTCAGTAGGGCCTGTGGTCCAGCCCCAGCCATGGTGGAGGGATAACTTTGACCTTCTTTCCATCCCAAGTGCAGTGCTGACTCAAGTGCATTTTGCTGCTTTCCAAGATACCAAGTGCTTTTCTGCAGAACTTTTTCTCACCCAGCTGGTCCACAGGCTGTCCTTACCCTTGCAGACAAGTGCAGGTGAAGATCATAGAATTGTTTGGGTTGGAAGAGACCTTTAAAGGACTTCTAGTCCAACCTTCATGCCATGAGCAGAGATATTCAACCAGATCAGATTGCTCGGAGCTCTCTCCAATCTGATCTTGAATGTTTCCAGGAATAGGGCATCTGCCAGCTTTCTGGGAAACCTGTGCCAGTGCTTCACCACCCTCACTGTAAAAAAACTTCTTTCTTATCTTTAAATTTAATCCTCTCTTACTTTAAAACCATTGCTTCTTGTTTTATCGTAAGAAGTCCTGCTGAAAACTTTGTCTACATCTCTCATGTAAGTACCCTTTAAATATTGAAAGGTCACAGAAAGGTCTCCCTGGAGGCTTTTCTTCTTGACACCACTTGTCACTGATGCCCGTTGGGTCTTTGAGCCATTAACTGTTGCTCTCTAGATGCGACTGTCCAGCCAATTCCTCATACACCAAACAGTCCACCCATTAAATTTATTTGTCTCTGGTTTGGAGAGAAGGATGCTTTGGGGGACCATGTAAAATACTTAATAAATCAACTGACCATGGCTGATACATTATGTGACTGCATTAGATAGTTATTAAATTTCTAATTTATTTAGTGCAGTTATTTCATTGTTATGAACTGTGCTGCTGCTTGAAAATGCTGAGAAACAGAAATTGTTTTGTAGGTTCTTTGTGTCACAAGCTTTAGAATTGCTTGCTGTTGTATCAGAATTTCAGTAGCTGCATGACTTTATCACTGCTAACTTCTCTGTACTGAGATAAGTGAAATTGAATAGCAGCTAGTTCAGAAAGTAATAGTAGTGTCTTCTGGGAGGGGAAGAATGTCCACAGACTGACTGCTGGTACTGTGCCACAGGGCTTAAGAGTTTGTTAATACAGACTTGTTCAGATGTGTAGAATGGCTAGTTTCATTTTACTGCTATTTTCCATAGTTATGATATGTATGTTCTGAGCATTTGTGGAAGTATTTAATTAATGTATTACTGTACAGAACTGTTTTCTTATTTTGTATTAGTAAATCCAGATCCGTTTTTACCCATTTCTGGGCTTTTTTTTTTTTTTAATGAATTTTAAATGTATCGTGGTGCTCTACAATAGACCTTTGCAACATCCTGGGATGCTCACATGCCTGACAAAATTCAGACAAGAATGCCTGTAATTTATTTTATCTATCTTCATATACCAGCTTCTTTTTTTTGTGTAAGTGGATCAATGACTGTAGTGGGTATTACATAACCAATAGTACCCTTAAAAGAAAGTATCCTATAATGTATGCTTCAGGCAGTGATTAGCCTCATGAAGTCTGGTTCACAGTACTTCTGTGTAATTATTGTTAAAGCTTTAGTATATTAGTAGGGCATTAAACAGGCCTTCTTTACATATTGTGTATCACTTCTGTAATTTCTCAGGGAAAAAAAATGTATTTAGATATAATTAACCTAAAGAGCTTTTAGGAGATTACAAGTTGAGCTAGGCAAAATGGCATAAGCCCTTCATGTTATATTAAAGAGCTGCTTTGAATAGCTTGTACTGTCCCATGGCTTTAACAACTTAAATGTGAGATTCTTCATTTTCACTGGGTATAATCATGATTCTGTGTCATGTTTTATGCAAGCAATGTCTTATGCAATCTCTTCATTTGAGCCTTGTGTTTAACTTATTAAAATTTAAGTTTTTCTTATGGGAAATGAGAAATTCAGGAAGAAAGTCAAGTAGCCTAAGTAATTTGTGAAAGCAAATTTGAAGAGGAAATACTCAACATGAAACTGGCAAGGTGTGAGTGCTTACAGTAGGATTTACTGATATATATATATATATATATATATATATATATGTTTTCCTAAATAAAAACTACCTAATGCTTATTGAAATACTTCGAAGGCATTAGAAAAAGACTAGATCTGATGAGAAACAAATTATATTTATTTCAAGTAATACTTGAAACACTTATTTTCAGTTTGTAACATTTGATAAGACTATTCAGATAAGATGGGTGCAGTACCAGATTTTTTTTTCTTTTTACAAGATGAGGCTGATAGTAACACACCAGTATCTTTATTTGTGTTTTGGGAAAAGTTGGAACTTAAGCATTTCATTTTAATAGACCTCACCTTTCTTTTTTTAAAAATAAGAGATTGTGAAGACCATTGATGGTAATGCTTGCAGATGTAATTTACAGAATTTATTAAAACCTCTAATCTTTATTTTCTGGTCATGGATATTTATTGATTGTTACAGATAAAAAAATACTTTTGCACTCTTTCTGTCACTGACACTTAGTGATAAAAAAGTTTTCTGAAAAAGCTTCCAGGATCAGTTACCCTTATCAGTTACCAGTATCCTTCACCCTTTTTACAGAATGAGGGAATGGGTTAAGGCAGAAAGGAGCCACTGAATCCGGCAGCGTAATCCTGGAGCATGTTGCTCAGGACTGTTCGGACAGCCTTTGAGTGTCTCTGGTGAGAGAGACTCTGCAGCCTCTCTGGACAATCTGCAGTTCTCAGTCACTCACACAGTAAAGTTCTTATGTTCAGGTGGAACTTCCTGTGCATCAGTTTCTCCCCTTTGCCTCTTGTGCTATTGCTTGGTACCCTGGAGTGGAGCCTGGTCCATGCTCTGACCTTCCCTGCAGACACTGACAGACATGGATGAGGTCCCTTCTCAGTTGTCTTTTCTTGATGCTGAACAGGCTCATCTCTTACAGCCATTTCTCATGAGAAAAGTGAAGCCTGTGCTGGACCTGCTCCAGGAGCAATTTGTCTGTTGTCCTGAGAAGCCCAGAACTGGACACAGCACTCCAGATGACTACTAGGACTGAGTAGAGGTGCAGGATCCCCTCCCCTGACTTACTGGCAGTGCTGTTCCTAGTGCACCCTAGGGTGGCTTCTTGGACAAGGGCATTGCTGGCTTATGGAGAGCGTCTTATTCACTCCCAAGTCATCCTCAGAGCTGCATTCCAGCAGGTTAGTGTACCTGTCCTGGTGCCTGGGGTAATTCTTCCTCAAGTACAGGACCCTGCATTTGCCTTTGTTGAATTTCAGATGATTTCTCTCTGGCCATCTTTCCAACCTGTTGAGATCCTTCTGAAGGCTACACAGCTCTCGGGGGTATCGGCCACTTCTCCCAGCTTTGTGTCATCAGCAAATGGGCTGAGGAGGCACCTGCCCCTTCATCCAAGTTAAACAATACCAGGTCCCGTACTGAATTCTGCGAGACACCACTAATGGCAGGCCTCCAGTGAGACCCTGTGCCACTGGTCACGACCTTTGAGAATTGCTGTTCAACCAGTTCTCAGTCCACCTCACTGTTCACTTGACTCAGCTGCACTTCCTGAGTTTGCTTATGAGAATATCATGGGACACAGTGCCAAAAGCCTTGATGAAGTCCAACATCCACCACTCTCCACTCATCCAGATAGTACCAAAATGTAACTAATGCGGACTTTTGAACTCTGGAATAGGAGTTAATATTGTTATGGCAAGTGTGATGTCTTTGCCTGTATTTTTATACTACTTACTTTCTGTTTATGTATTGTTTGTTCTATATTTAAAAATTTATATATATAGAAATTGTTTAGGGCAGCATTTACCTGAGCTTGGTTTGGGTCTTTCAATAAATTGTAGTTAATGTTTAAATGTAATTAGAGTTGCATAATAATAAAAAAAGTAATAATGAGCCCCAAAACAAAACATAATACATGTAAGTAGAGAACTATACAACATTTAAACTGTTACCTTTCTGTGAATATGTTATATCCTCTGATGCAGATGTGTGTGTTCTATACCCATATGCAGTATAAGATTATTAGAATGATGTCACTGTCTGTGGGGTCTGCTGAGCTTGAGTTCCCCACAGCAGGACATATAAGTGGTTTAGAGTCCAAGTTTTCCCAGCTGATCTCCGAAGAAGAGTCAGGGAGCAGTTTTCTGAGGTTTCCAAGGTTGTTTGTTGTTTCTTATCTAAGAAGTTCTTTCTCTAACTAACAGCGATCTGTTCAGCTTGGAGATCCAAGGCACACGGGGTAGGACTTATCTTTTATACTATAAATTACGTGCCTAATATTTACAATTACTTTCCAATACATGACAATTTTATTACACTGTCCAACTTTGTCCCAGACCAATCCAGTGGTGCCATCCTGGCACAAACATGGATGGCATGAAGAAGAAGAAAGAAAAGACATACCACGCCCAAAATCCTCCACCTTAACCTTAAACTCCCAAATACAAACGTTTCTAAAAATTCACTTTTCTACCTTCTAACAATCTAATTTACACTCTATTTATTTTTTGTGACTTGTAATTCTTCCTGCAATGTTGGTAATTTTTTCCAGGGACTTAAACCTGTCCCCAGGAGTCCTGGACACCATGCCAGGGCCTCTGAGACCCCTGGCAGGGGAGTCTCGAGGTATCCAGGGAAGCCAGGAGAGCACCCTGGACTCCCACAGAATCAGATTGTTAAAACATCTAGGAAGGAACTAGATATTTAGTGAGTTGCTGTCCCATAGTTGTTATCTGTCATTCCATAGCAATCACTTGGTGCTTTAATCATTGAAATCTGTTAGCTGATTGTGTACAAACTGGTACAGAAGAGAAAAGGTTCATTGTTCCAGTGCTCATGGAGTGCTTGGCAATCTTGTTTTGCTTTGGGTGGCTAAGGTCTGGTGACATGGTAGTATGCCCCTCAACTAGCTTATTATTACTGTGCTAACAGCAGTCATCTGTTCATGCCCTTTGCATAGTCAAAAAGAAAAAAAGTCTTTTGAGCACAAAAGAGAGGAGAGATTTATCCTGATCCCCAATACTGAAGGTGATGAATCAGGTCTCAGTAGAAAGAGAACCTGGTAGTTCTTTGACAAGCAAGACAGGAAGCTGCCTCCTGCTATGTGTCTGCTTAAGGCAGCTGTGAGCGGCCACGCAGAACCGGGCCAGCCAGAGAATCCGTGGCATAAATACAGAGAGATGGGAATGATGGAGTCATCTTGAAACAGAGAACTTCTAGTGTAAAAATAGCAAACATAGAAACCACATGGTACCAGGCACAACTTCCAAAGACCCCGAACCTGGAAGGTATATACCTGGAGGTATATAGATGAGGTAGAAGGTATAGAGTCCAGTCAAAATGAGGATAAGGAACAGAATCATATATGTAGCTGGCAATTAGCCAATCAAATATTGAAACTAAGAACAGCACCTTATTTGTAACAAGCTGGTTAACATATTAGTTCTCATTAGACTTTCTTCTTTCTATTCTTTCACCATGATGTAAAAGGATGTCCTCTTTTCTAGCTATGTGTCTCTCAGGGTTTGGAGCTGAAGCTCTCTGCATCTGCAGGTGAAGCCAGCTCCCTGTCCACCCCAATTTCCACATGTACTAAAAATACTGCTGCCATGTATTGCTAGGAGGAACCTTTGGTCTACAACAGAAAGAAAGTATACCAAAGCTTCATTGTGCTTAAGGCTTTTAGTGCCAGGAGAATAAATTGGTCCTGTTACTATAAATTCACTTTCCAAACAACCTTTAGTAAGATACTCCTGTACTACTCATTATTATTACTGTCTGAAGATGTTGCATGTGAGACATCTATACTTTCATTAGGTAACACCATGGATAATCATTATAGGGGGTGTGAAAAAGTAGGGACAGTGGGGGGGTCACTTGTTTAATGAAAAGGTGATGAGCCAAGAGCTTTATGGTTGCTGGTAGATTGCCATAATGGGGACATGTATTCAGTTAGAGATTCTAATACTGCTCTGCCTGATAGAAGCTTAAGCTCCCTCATCTGAAGTAACAGTCTTGTTTTTTCTGCTTACTTGTGACTGCAAGTCAGAAAATTGCTTTAAAAGAAGTACATGAATAATCCTGTGCTTTATTTGGTTGCTAAAATCTTGCTAGTCTCATTTGGATATATTCAAGTGATTAATTTGAGCACATGCTGAAATACTTTGTTGAATTGACTCTTAAATTGGTAGAGTGGAATAATGAGTTATAATCCCTTTTTTTTCTGCAGTATTTAATCTTTGAAAGAATGTATTTGAATAAAAATGCTATTGTGAGGAGTATGTAAAAATCAAATTCTATTTCATCGCTGAACTGATTTAAGAAAGAGGATCTCTGATGTTAATTTAAGCACTTCACAAAGCATTATTACAGGGTAGAACTTCTTTACAGTGGTAAGCAAGTTGTGGAATATCTGTACTAACATTTATAGTGATTGAAGTTATATTGCTTGTGAGCCCATTAAAACCCAGTTGAGCATACTGAACTTTTATCTATAGAGACAAAGGAAGTCAGATGCACGTTGGTTCCACAAGGTCCAGACATGCGTACTTCTTCAGGGCCTAAATCTTGTGGCCATACTTCTTCCCAGTTCACATATGATCTGCATTATTAAACTTCTGTTTTCCCAGTTCACTCATATCCTAATTTATCAACCCTATAATGACGTCAAAAATTCTAATTTGTTAGCAGTGGTTCTGCACTGGGTTATCTCTGTAAATCTCAGTGCCAAATGGCTTTGGAAAGGAGAAGATTTTCTTCAGAAGTAATTTTCTTTGCATTATTTTTCAAAAGCTTTTTTAAAAAAGTTGTGTTGATACATGATTCATTAACTTTGATTTAATTAAAACATTGAAATCTTATCTTAGCATTATCTGTTATACAGATAGCAGATATTTGCTGGGCAAATATTTGTTTTTATTATATAATACTGGTTGAAAAATGACTACAGGTAGTGCAATATGCCAGTTGTCACCTTAAAATGTGTGTATTCACAATAAAATCATAGCTCAAAGGATCACAGATACCTGACTTTTATGGATGCAGTTAAGCCATGCTGATATTGGTACGTTTTCTTCACCAGCTGCTTCTCAGAACTGTGACACTACCAGAGTGTGGGGTTTTTCAGGGCCTTGGAGGGCAGGTGGGGCACTGCTGGACTGGACACTGGCCAGCAGCACCCTGGTAGCCTCCAGGCTTCTCAGTAGGGAAACATGTGACTGTTGAGGTGTATCTGCTCATGTGAGCTGGACCTTTAATGAACCTTGATGAAGTTTAGCAACTTGGAAACACATGTTGGAGGTTTTACTGTTGCTTCTCAATATAGCAATGTCAAAGAGTTTCTAAGTTGCTGTATGGAAAAAAGTGGCCCAGAAATATGTTATATACAAATAATTTCAGAGAACCCTCCAAATAAGAAAAAAAATATATTCTACTTTGATCTTAGTGTTCCTTGAATGAACAAAAAGTATCAATTTTTTTGTTTAGTATTGCATTTTCTCTACAGAGTACTGTGTACTAATGTAGTCTGTCTACATATGTTTCATTTAGCCATCATTCTGTCTCATTTTTAATTCTTTAAAACTCAGCAAGCTATAATGAAACTACTGATGTATAGCTTTTCTTTGGTTTGGGTTTTGTTTTTTTTCAAATTTAAAAAAAGCAGTAACTGCAATTACCATGCAGTTAATTACCTATTAATTGTAGAGGCAAAAGGAGTCAACAATATAACAAATAGTCATTTTAAGAAATACTCGTCCGGTGTTTTGTGGACCAAGATTGTCTCTTGGTGGTCTTTAAATAGACTTGCAAAAAAAAAAATATGGAGCATTTGGAAGTTTAAAACACAACTTGCTTATAATTCTGGAAATGACTACAGATTTAGCTTATTAAAAACCTCTTAAAACTCTCCTGCTGCTCTAATAAAGTGGGAGGGAAAATTCCCAGAAAAGAGAGGCAAGGAAGCATTGGCTGCTTAGTTACAAAGTGTAACTTCTGACTTCGCCCATGGAGTTGTGATACAGCTTACAAGAAAGGTACAATTGTCAAGAAATATAAAAATAAATATTTGTGATTATTAACATTCTAGATACTCTATTATCTTACCATGAGATGGTGATGTTGTATCATGCAGCCACAGCACAATTTTATTCTAGGCTAGATCAATGTTTGTTTTGTAAAAATCTTCCTGAGAATCTACCCAGTGACATAAAAAGAAAACAAGTTTTCCAAGTACAACCACTTAGAACTTTGTTAAGAGTATTTTTGACTACAAGCTGCAAAATACTTGGAAAAGAGTAAAGCATTTAGAGATTTTAAGTAGCTTTCCAAGGCCGTCTAGGACATTTCGTAGATACAGATACTTAAAGGATTTGTGGCACATTGTTTCTTCCCTCTCATTGTTTCTTATGCAGTGTTATTTTACCTTCCTTAGTTTAGAATAACACCTTTTTGCCTTTCCAATAAACTTTTAGTAAAATAGTATTCATCTTATTTTATATTCAGACAGGAAAAGGGGATATGCCAAAGGAGAAGAGTCTGTCTACAGGCATTTTGAACTTCCATCTGTGCTCACAGTGCTGAGTTGCTGACTTTTTTGGCTTGGATTAACTTGTACAATTAAGGATGAAAAGTTAATACTGCAAAAGATTCACTCGCACACACATTTTTGTCTGTGAGAAAGTATTTGCAGGGAAAAGTCTGTGCACAAAAAATGGACACCTGCTAGATGCATAATTAGATATATTTGGCCTGAAACCTGTGCATATTCATTTTGTGTTTCAACATTTCAGTCCCTCACAGTTACTACCAGAACCTATAAAGACCTAAAGGAACTACCAGCAGTTGCTTCCCTTGTACCCAGAGAAACCTGAGCTTTTTTTTCAGTGATTTTAAAATGTTAAGCAAAGATAGGGCTGTGCTGCCAAGTGCATGTGCTCTGGTCTGATCTGCTTTCTGGATCTGCCAGCTGCAGACCAGCTGTGCTGGCCTAAGTGGTGCCAGAGCTGCAGGCAGCCCTGCAGACAGGCTTTGTGCAGACAGGCAGCAGCAGAGGGAGCTCAGATTAATGAAATCTGTTCTTCTCTGACCTCTTTTGAAGGAGTAAGGGAGGCAAGCTGGGCCCTGGTGACAGCCTAGCTTGGCATCCATGTGACAAACCAGAAATTATACGTGATTTCAGTGAGTACTGAATGAATCTGGTCTGAAGTTTTTTCTAGAAAGCCAGACAAGGTGACTCTGTCCAGTCTAGTATCCTGGTGTTCTAGTTGGAATGGTGCTAAGAGCACTGCTACACCTAATATTGTGTCCTATTCCACGTCTGTATCTCTGCTTCTGTCTTCATGATTTCCATGAAAAAAGTTATGGTTTAGCTTCCCTTGCTTTATGATTAGATAGAGTTGCTAAAATCCGGTTTCAAAATTCTGTGTTTGAAAATAGAAAATTTTCTGCATATTGACTCCTAAACTGAATTTTCTCCTCTCTTCCCTGCCATCACTACAGTACCAACAGAGGATGATAGGAAAGGAGGGGATGAGAGGCAGAGGAGACCTGTAGGCCCAGCTGCATAATTGAGGCACAGGCATAAGAAGCAAAAGGATAGGAAACAACCAGGTTATTTACTGTTGTTTCTAGGTTAAGCATATTAATCTGCTGCCTCCAGAAGGCATTATAAGGGTCCAATAATTGCCTTGCATTAGTCCCTCTCCCAATTTTTTTACTCTAGTATTAGTGCACTTAGTCTAGATTAAGTAGATTTTTTTACTCTGTCTTTTCTTCATGCTTTTTATAATCGGAATTCATATGTCTTGGTAAATTCTTCCTCTGTTGTTCACATGCTGCTCCCACAGTGAAGATCAACACCAGTAGAGGTTAAAATCAGACCCATCAATGCAACTTATAGAATGGGTCAAGCACAGCTAGAAGTTTTTTCCAGAATTATCATATAGTTCATCATTTTTATGTGATGTTTGCCCTGAATTATGTCTTTCCAGAAGTACATACAGCACCAAAAAAAAAAAAAAAAGTTGCATCCTGAGGTACCTCCTCTTAGTCACAAGTTTTTTTGTAAACAAGAGAGATTTCTTTGTCAGTATGTAGTATATTGCACCAAATATTTTTACACTCACTTTGGAAATTGTGTGGTGTCTATACCCTCCCAAAGCTATGATTTTGACTCATGTTGCCCTTGTATTAGCTGCAGGCTATGAGCTTTCCTGTCATCCTTTCTGCATTTTTAATTGACCTTAGGCATCTCATGTCATTATGACTTTTCTTACGCTTGTCCTGCTGCTGCTCATGCATCCTTTCTCTCTTGCCTCATGACACAGTAGCATTTTCTGCTTGTTTTCTTTAAATTAGGGGCATGGAGATGGCCTATAAAGTTATGTGCTGTTATGTTAACCTCAGAAGTTTCTGCTCTTTGGATATTTCATGGCTGGTTACTGTTTTGAAATGAAGAGATTTTGTTGAGTAGTAATTTAAATAACTCCGTGTATTTTGATCAACATTCACATACTGAAATCTGAGGTTTTTTTGTATACTTTCCCAGCTTCTTACTGCACTTTGACACTTACTGCAGTTTTTCACACTAAGAATTCTTCCCTTGTCTGATGTTCTCTCTATTTGTCTTTCTCAATGACACTCTTCTTCAAACTACATTCTGTAACTTCTACAATTAAAAAATAGTACAGCTCCCTCCTCTTTGCTTAATCTATTTTTATTGTTCCAGTCAATCACCTGTATCACAGTCGATTTTCTATTTCTTGCTTTTTGGATAAACTCATCTGAATATCTTGATGTTGCTGATCTAACCATCAATGGCTGTCCCACTAGTGCTAACTTGGTCAGTTACATAGTGAGTATGTGACATGATGACATTTCTGTTTAGGTTGCATTAGCATGCTTGTAAACTTGACCAAACTCTTCCAGCAAACCTGAGCTGAGAGAGTTGGAAAAAAAATTGTGAAATATGGTTAAAAATACTGATTTTTAGAGGCTAGTATAAATGAAACTTATATTAATCTGCACAATTCTTATTGGTATTTTAGGATATATTTATGACTCTTGTGTTAGTCCATTTGTTTATACTTCGACTAAGTTATGTGAAAAAATTATCATCTGCTTGCATTGGTGCCTGATTTTTTCACTAAATAAACTACTTAAGCATGACAGACATTTCACTGCTTTTGAGAACTGTGGATAATTTCATAGATCTAATGCTATCTTAAAATTTCTCAACAAATTTGATGAAGGCTACCTGGTAACTTTGATCACTTGGAAAAGCTGTGTGTGGAAAAAACAGTTCCAGGATCTCAGTTTTCTTAAAGGGTTTCTAAAAGAGCTATCGTTCCTAATTTGACTTGAGTGAGTAATGTTCTTGCCAGAACAGTCATGGCCTAAGCTTTGTGTAATGCTTGTTTACATTGCCAGTACCACAACTGAGACCCATTCTTTGATGTCTTGTTTCCAGAATGAATGAAGGCTGTGTTAATTTGAAACCCATTTAACTTCTTCATTTCCAGGTCTGAATGTCAGTTTCTCACAGTGAGGTAGCACTATTGCTAGTTTTGAAAAAAAGAAAAGCTACTTTTTCAGTCATTTTCACTTTTTCAGCGAAAGTGAGTCTCTGTGCTTGAGTAATCTTGACAAACCAAGAATGGCAGAGCCTGAAATTCTGCAGGTTGACTAATTGTTACAAAAGATTCTATTCTAGTAATCTTCTTGACTATGTGCTAAATTACAACACAAGACAGACAGTATTAAAAAATGGACTATTCAAAAGAAATATTGGTCAAAACTGGAGAGAGTCATTGAAAGGGGGAGCAACTCAGTGGATGCAGTCTTTCTTTTGGCACAGGTGATTAAAAGCACTAGTTGGAATAGGTAATTTCCTTCACCAAAGAAAATCAAATACTCTGATTTAATTTTTCTTTCTACTCTTTGACAAAGCCATACTTATTCCAAAATTTATCAGCCTCTGTGATGATATCCCAGTCTGTTATTCAGAAACTGGGTTGTACCTGAGGTTGCATGTATTGGAAAACAGAAGGCTTACACGTCTGTGGTTGACAGGCAGTCTTTTAATGCATGATAGGTTTTGCTACCAGCCCTTAAAATTCTTCCAGCTCATGTTTTTTCCAGCACCAGATGGCAACATCTCAGTGGCATTCCATGGAAAACTGATAAATTTCACATGGATTCTAGGGCATCAGTGCCTAAATGGATTCTAACTGGTTGCAAATCTGGTTCACAGTTAAGGTATTTGTCACACAGCAAACATCACATGTGATAGATGTCATATAATGCAAAGTAAGTCCTGCCTTCATATTTCATTTTATCAGTAAGTGTATTCTTTGAAAATAGCTTTTAGTCTTATAATAAAGAAGAGGTATAATCAATCCAGGAAAACTCTTCAAATTAAGTGCTCCCATCTTGTAAGTTATCAGATAGGAAAATTTTTCTTTTAAATCATATTAATTAAATGTGGATGCAGCAGTTATTATTGTGATAGCATTGCTCTGGCATTATTTGATTATGCATTTTGCATAAATAATCTTGGTATGTTTTGTCCCTTAAATAATATATGGTTGAAAAGTGTTTTTTCTGAATGTTTGACTTCGTATTTTGAAGCCTGTTGCTGGAATCATCCTCACCTGTGTACTGAAGTGTCTCCCTGTTGCTTCTTTTAACAAGTGATATAAGACATCAACATCTCAATGAATTTTAAAAGTTCACTGAAATAAAATGATGCTGTGGAACTTACAACTTTCAGCTGTGCTTTTTCAACTTCTACAGCATTGGAAATTTTATGAGTGAGGTGTCAACTATCCAAGGATTTTTCTCTTTATTTTTCTTTGGAGCAAGTTATGATAAGGTGACAAACTAAAATCAGTGGGGTGTTAACCCTTGCAATTCTCCATTTATTTTCCAGTGCTTCTGGTTTTGTAATAAAGCAGTGACAAAGCTAGTTTGACTGTAAATATCCAGCATTTTTAGCTGTGTATCAGAAGACCTTCCTTGAAATTTTTTGCTACCTGTTACCACCAAAAAAAAAAAAGATTGAAAGAAACAGTAGTTTTTGCTAAGGCATATTTATTTTTGTTTTTACTGTTTAGGGTACTGCAAAACGTTAAGTCCTGCTTGCTTCATTGAAGCTTATATGAATTTAAAGGACTCTTTGGAAGTCCTCTAATCTGTACATTGCGGAATGATCAACTGGAACTCCATGCATACTTTGAATACTTTTCCAGCACACAAGGATTTTAAACAGCTGCTGTGCTGGACAAAATTGCTCTTCACTCCATAATCTGAGTTTGATTCTGTCATTACTTGATCATCTACAGTGGAACATACATGCAAAGCAGAAAAGGAATGTGTTTGTTTATAATTGCAGTTTGCAATATATAATTTCTCATTGTGTCTTTTTTCTGTCTGATACTGTGAAAAGCAGCAAATCAGAAAGCAAAGCTTGTTGGATAAATTTAGAATGGTGGCTGAAGAAAATTGAGACCCCATGTGCATCTTTGCCTCTTCTTTGGGCGCTCAACAGAAGGGATTATCCCACTGTACTCAGTGTTGATGAGGCCTCAACTGGAGCACTGAGAGCAGCTCTGGGTCTCACAATCTAGGAAGGATGTGAAGGTGCTGGGTTGCACCCAGAGGAGGGCTGTGAGCTGCTGGAAGGGCTGTCCAGTGAGGGACAGCTGGGCAGTCTGGGTTTGTCCAGTTTGGAGAAAAGGAGGCTCAGGAGTGACCTCACTGCTCTCTGCAGCTTCCTGGGGATGGGAAGTGGAGAGGGAGGTGTTCATCTCTTCTCTCTGGGGTACTATCATCCCCAGCATTAGTGAAGATGTGAAACAGGACCCAGTGTTTGCCCATGGAGTAAAATTCTAGTAGACTTTGTGCCAATTACCATCACTCCCTGGACATGGTGTTTTCTGTCAGTTTTCAGTCCATTCCGCTGTCTACTCATTCAGCCTGTGCTTCACCAACCACTCTATGAAGATGTTACAGAAAGCAGTATTGAAACCTGAGAGAAGTGAAGGGTAGACGATATCTGCTGCTTTCTCCTCATCTACCAAGCCAGTCATTTCATCATAGACAGTGATAAAGTTAGCCAAGCATGAATAGCCCCTGATGAATCTAAGCTAACTATTCTTGATGATCTTCTTGTCCTTCCTATGCCTGCTGACGGTTTCCGGAATTAGTTGATGCATTGCCTTCTCATGGATCAAGGTGAGGCTGACCAGCCTGCAGTTCCCAGGGTCAGCTTTCCTGTCCTTATGTAAGACAGTGACATTTGCTTTTCCTTTGTCCTCAGGCACTTCTCACAGCTATGATCATTCAGAAGTTACTGAGAATGGCTTTGCAGTGCCATATGCCAGCTCCCTGAGCACTCGAATGCATCCTATCAGCACCCCTTTATTTATTTGTGTTTAATTTAGTTTTAGTACTCTCAAGTAGCTTCCATGAGAGGTATATCATCTTTGCTCCAGACTTTTCCCCTGGTCTCTCAGAGCTGGGATTCATCAAGGCCTACTCATGGAAACTGAGGAGAAGGCAGCATACAGCACCTAAGCCTCTTTCATGTTCTGCGTCCCCTGCTTCACTCAGCAGAAGGCTCAGATCTTTTCTAACCTTTCTTTTGTTCTCTGTACTTAGAGAAATTCTTTCCATTGTCTTTGACATCCTCAACTAGTCTCAACTCCATTTTGGCTTTCCTAACCTCATCTAAATCTCATCCCTGGAATGACTGAACAATGATTCTATATTCTTCCCACATTACCTGTTCCTGTCTCCACTTTCTATATGTTTTCTTTCCGTGTCTGAGTGTTGCAAGGAGCTGCTATTCCTATTTCTCTTGTAGAAGAGATCTACATGGAATTGCTGATTTTCCTCTGCACCATAAAGAACATTAAACACCTATCAGAGTATTAAAGCAAGCATACTTCATTCCATTTCTTTGCAAGAGGAAAGAGTATTTCACTTTCAGGAGGAATACTGTCTGCTCTATGAAGCATTGAATTTCCTGAGATAGATTTATTGAAATTTTATATAAATGTCTGTATGAAACCTCTTTGTTTAGTGTGGGACTCTTATTTTATGTTTTCAGGTATCTCCATGTATTTTTATAGAACATAGGAAGTTGTGTGGGAGCTTGTTTGAAGTGTATAATTGTATCAGAAAACTTTATATTTCTTCCTTTGAAGACTTTTCTGTTTTTCTCCATAGCTGGACAAAATCTGCAGCCTCCCAGGTCAACAACTTTCAGGAGTATGTAACCATTTTACAGAAAGTGGGCATGAAGGGTAAAACGGTCTTATTTTTGAGAGCTTGACTCTTATTCACATAGTGAGAAGTCCTTAAAAGTTGTTTTTTTTAACCCCTTCACAGGGATTCATTTTCTCTAGAAACATATGTAAGAATTTAGCTTGGATGATTTTTGCTAGTTATTATTTTATTGTTGCTTATGTGTTTCTCCATTCTATACAAACAATTCGATGAATGAGATGATTTGGGCTTTTTTTGTTTTATTGTTTGGATATTTTTCTCCCCCGAGATATCAACCAATATAATAGTCCTCTGTAGATGGAACATTTTCTTGAATAAGCTACATCTGTGGGAATGGAGTATTTATGGATTTTAAAAATGATGGTCTTTTAAAGCTGTATTGGCTAGATTTTCTGTTGTCAGCGAGTGGAATATTGTTTTCATTTCTTTGTCTTTTAAATACTGTTCAGGGAGTTACGTAGAACGTAATTGATACATGCAGAAAGATTTATGGTTTTATATTCTATAGTGTGCCACACTTATGTGGAATAGATGAGACTAGGAAAGATACTTTCCTCTGAGAATGACAGAGATTAGTGCCTGAATGATTATACCTCCTAAACCCTTTTTTGCAGTATATTTTCATATCAAGCTGGTTATTTAGCCAAGGTATTGTTACAGAATAATTTTTTAGGACAGAAAAGACATTTTCAGTTGTTTTGTTAATACAGTTTTAACACAATCTAGATTTATATATGCTATTTTAATTACAAAATTCTAAATATATTTTGGGACAAGAGACACCACACAATAATTCCTTGCCTGCTGAGTGCACTGAGGTTTACCACATAAAGTTCTGCTAACAAACCATAAACCCTTACATTGCCTCACAATTGTTTTCAGTAGATTATCTGCTTAAGGGAAATAATATATAGCAAATATGTGTAGGGAGCAAATGAAGCTTCTTTTTCTTATTAAAGTGTTTAGACTTCAATAACAAAAACCATTCCTTTACTCCACTGTCTGGAAGCATGTAAATGTTTGGCAGGGTGTGAAAAGAGGAAAAAACCCCATGGTTATTAATGACCAGAATCATTTGCCCATTCTAAGAAGATTTTCTTAGATACTTGAATGATTTGCATACATGTGTGCAAGACCGTAAGTGGATTTGCATGTGTATATACAAAGTCTGTGGCTCCCTACATAATACGAGTACATGAGTTGCATGGAGCTTCTATGCAAGTAAATTCAGTGTTTTTTAGGTAAATCAGAGTGATACTCTGTTTTCAAATGCCCCCTTCAATTGCAAAGAAACCATAAAGAGTTCTAAGGCAAGTTTAGCTGAGCCCTAAGTGCAGTTTTGAGTTTTTGAGTTTTTTGTGTTCTTCCTTTAGTTACATGTTGTCACATGTATGTCCCATTGCAGAGAGATTCAATATGACACTCTGGCAGGATTAAAGTTTCCAGAATACAATGTCGATACACTAAAAGTGCATTTATGAAGTGAAGAACAACTGAAAGAAAATAATAAAAGGTAGAAAGGACTTAGTGGGTACCCACAGAACCCACGGTATTAAATACAAACCTCATATTGTCACACAAACAGAAATACTTGCATCTGTACACTTTTCCTATTCCTGTAAGTACCTTTCTCACATTGAGCTGAGATGACATAGATAAGAAACATTGATATTAATGAAGAAGAAACAAAATTATAAACTTTCACATACAATACCAGGAAAAAAAGTTGTTGTTTTTTTTTAGAGGAGGAGAGAATAAGTGAACATCTTTTGTCAAATCAGACCCTATTATACCATATCACTAAATGGTTTATCAGGGCTTTTGCCTCTCCTTCTTTGAATGCCCCCATGTTTTAGAGTAGCAAATAATACTTTACTTGAGACTACTCTAAGTTTAGAGTTCTAGGTGTCATATGTATTGGCTTAAATATTCTAGTTTGAGCAAAGCACCTTGTATCACCTAAGGAGTTAGGTGGTTCAAAACAAATAGAATTAATAGAACGAATAGAACTAGGTGAAAGAATTAAAGTATGGAATGACAGAGTTCAGAATGTAGTTAGTACTTTAGAGAGAATTCTTTGCAGAGGTAAAGCGTAATGGGCTAATACATTTGGGTTAGGTTCACAAAGATAGCTTTAGTGTTCTAGAAGTTTCTAGAGCACTGAATTTTCTGGTACTGAACAAGTACTGAAAAGTAAGTGCACCCAGAATATAATCTGTTCTCTTCTACATTTTCTACTAAGTTTAATGATGAAGATGATTATGAATTTTTTTTTACCCCATACTGGAAGAGATGTAAAAAGCAAAAACCTTACTTACGTATTTATGGTCAATTTTCAATGTTCCAGTAATGAGGTTCTCTGTCTCCTGCAATGCACTGTCATGTCACATTCAAGGGGTTTAAACTCTGTTCAGTAAATTTATTTCCTGATCAGCAAATCGAGCAAGCCTCAATGTAAATGCAGTAACTTTAAGTTAAGTACTTAATTCAGTATTTTGTTGGAAAAGAATGAACTTAAACATTCTGCTTGCCTGATTTCACCCAAAAAACTGTAGATCAATGTAGGGCCATATTTTTGTAAATCCACAGTGCTCGGTGTTCCTACTTTTACTTTCTTAAGTATTTGACTTATGCTTTTTCAATTAATGTCTATATTTCTTGATTGCTTTTTTTCAGTTTCAGCCATTTCCTAGCTAGTATCTTCTGATCTATTTTTAAGCTCCTTGTACTCTTCTCACAGCCAGTTTTTTCCTCATGAATGGCTGTGCCTGCATGAGCAGTGTTCAGCAACTTGTCAGCGCTCTCAGACTTAGTGAACTCAGTCAAAATCATAGCAGATCCAGGCCCTCTAGTTTGTAGTTCTGTTACAGTGGTACAGTTGTTACTGGCCATTCCTTAGTATTGCTTTTAGAAATTTCTTATATTTTACAAAACCAACGTATATATAGGAATAATTTAAAAGTATTTCTATCAAACTTAAACATATGTTAAAAGTAGGGGAGTTTTGAATCTAACAACTTTATTTCATTTTACAGCCATAAACTAATTTTCTTGCCTAATTTTCATCAGTCAAACATTTAGTGATGTGTGTCTTTCAAGAACAGTGAAATTCAGTTATGAGAAATGATGATAAACATTTAATTTTCATAAATTATCATACTTAATTTGTGCTAATTTAAAAATCATAAATCATATGGAACCTAATGCAGTAACTCACTTGCTTTTCACTAACAAGTGAAAAGTACCTTTAAAGTAAGCAGATTTTAGAAGCTGAAATGCCACAAAAAATTTAAAAGGAACAATAAATGGATAAGCAATTGTACAGTTTCTAAGAGGTGTGATAGGCAAAAATTAATACATTTGTAATTACTTCATGAAGTCCTTTGTTGCATTTATCATTTAGTATTTGCTACAGTGAGAATGATCAGAAAATCAATTAACTGGCCTTCACACTTGGCATTAGTTTATGGAAATTGTATTTACTATTCAGTGCATACTCTTCATGAAAAAGCAAAAGATAGCTTTTGATTGAAACAGTAGCTAATAGGCATGAGTGATTAAAGTAAGATACTTGTCCTGGTTTCTAGGACAGGTGCCTGCAAACAAAAGGCATAAGCTCCTTTCTTGAAATAGAGAATTTGAAATCAAGGACTCAAGGCAGAGATGAGGGGTAGAAGTAACAGCTCTTTTACTAATATATATATATATATATATGTATATGTATGTATGTGTATATATATATATATATAAAACCGTACTTGCAGAAACAGCAGCAGTTATTGAAATTAGCAACAAACAGAACAGATAACTCAGTCCCAGTCCTTAGCTGCAGGCACGTTGCCTGTGCTCAGTCCGGGTGGAGCGGGATACAGCCAGCCCAGCTGCGGAGGAGCAGGGGGGTCCTGTGTCCCAGGTGGAAACAGGCCAGAAGGGGCAGCTCCTCACTCACCGTTTAGTCTCTGGTGGTCAGCAGTTCCCTCCCAAGTAGCAGGGCAGATGTAGGACAGCTGATTGCAGCGGGGTCCGGCTCTCCTGGCTCCTCGCCACGTGCCAGCAGACGGGGGTCCCTCCTGCACCGAACCCGCCGGAAACCCGAGTGCCCCTCCGGAAGCCCGGTCCCTACCCCTTTTCTCCTAGGGTCATCAGGAGATCCTGGCCGTAGCTGGCAGGCTTTGTTAACATCATAATGGGAAAAATTCTCTAAACTCACACAGTCAAGGAACAAAAAAGCCCAACCCCCAACAACACTCTATAATGACAATACATCCTAAATATTTCTGATTCAAATTTTTGTCCCTGGTTTTGAAGCACTGCGAGAAAATATAGGTTTTTTGGGGTATTTTGTCTTCATATGATAAAAATACATAGCTTTTCTTAGGCAAGCTCAGTATATCTTGGCCAAGGCTGTTTATTGGGAAATCTATAATGTATTTTAAAATACATATATATATCTAATATATATATATGTATATATATAATGAAATCTGAATTGAAACTTATATCTATGCAGTTTTGAAGTGTCTGCAGACATTTTTTTTTCTTTCAATGAACCGTTCTTGCCTTTAAAAAGAATTTTAAAATAGAGATTCACAATAATGTTTGTTATAGAAGTCCAACATGTTAGCATAGATTTAAGGAAACTTAAATCTACAAACAAATAAAGAATACAGAATTTTTAATGCTCAAATATATGCATTTTAGATGTAGTTTAGGTGATACAATATTCTGAGAAAGAAATTGGATAATGAGGTGATTTTATTCTTACTTAGTGCAGTAATTTGTTGTGAAAGGCATTACAATACTACTACATTAGCTCAAATGTTCATGTTTTTATTTTCATTGATGTGTGTTAATTGTTTGAGAGAAATAATTGAAATTATTTTAAAAATCCTTTAGGATTAGATCAATAATGAAGGACATCATGACTTCTATTTTTCACTTTAGCCAGTTGAAAACTAAGCTATTCTTTAATTAGGTTTTAGTCCCTTAAGCTTTTTGGGCTTTTTTTCATCTGAAAAAACCACTGTTTGCACATAATTGTTTATATTTATAAAATCTCCAGTTCTTTCTAGTGCAGAACATTAGAAAGTTACTGAATTTCAGCAGTTTTTGCTGCTCAAATGGTTCTGTTGAAAATGGAAAAACTTCAGATTAGTGAGTTTTTGAGGTTGCTTTTGTTGTCAAAGCTGGAAACATAATGCTAGTGTGTAAATTTCCACCCAACTATATATGCACTAGGAGTAAAAGCTCTGTACTAATAAATAATTTAGAATTATGAAACTTTTAGCCAAAGTTTCAATTTTTTATTTTCATTCTTACAGAAAAATGTCAATCTTTGAAATTTCCAATTTCTGTGTTTTCTCCCAGTATTGACCCTCTAATTGGCCGCGCCTTTTAAAGAATTGAGCCAGTATCTATGATTTTTGTTCTATCAGTATCAGCTTCTTTGTGCCTCCTGTGTCTGTGTTATTCATGCATGTGATTTTGGGAGTGAGGGCAGAAGGCAGTAGACTGTGATAATGCTACTGAACCATCAATCAACTGTCTTGTAATCAAAGCCCATAGGTTCCCTGTGCCTTACAGAGCACTGAGTGTAGATCAGGGACTGATGTGAGAAGAAATGTAAAAAACATATTTTGAACTTCATTTTCGGATTCAGAGGCTAATCTTAGTGGATGAGGTGATAGGCTATAAATAAAACACTAAGGTACAAATCATGTCAGCTATATAAACATTTATTTTGCCATCACAGTAATTAAATGCCACTTGTTCTTCACAGAACATAAAGATGTATCCAGGAAACCTAGCAGTAATCACAAAACACATATTCAAACACTAAATAAGGTGTGCTGTGTTCTGTTCTCTTTTCCCTTTTCTGATAGATGTATGAGATTTAGTTAAAAAAACCTGATCTTTCATTTGGGCTATGTTTACTCACTAGAAGTTATGAGTAATGAAAACTAATATTCCTTACTTGTAAAGAATGGATTTGGAGATTTTTTTTTTTTTTCATCTGCAAATGTGATGCAGAACAATATTCTCACTGCCCTTTTGCTCAAGGAGTATCCTAAAAGCCTACAAAATTAAGCAAAGTCGTAATGAAGAGTAAGTGAATAGAAACTTCCAATATATATATATATTTTTTTTTTTACTGTGAGTTCTGATTTCTTTTCTATAATTGGATGAAATATGTTTGTTAACTATAAAATTGGAAGCATTATTAGTTAGCTGAAAGGTGTATACTTAGAATTTAAGAAGCCCATAATATCGTATACGAATTTCTGCCTTTATCTATTCCCATGTGCTTATACTTATTTCTAATGAATGAATTTTGCTTGTGAAATCAGTATTTTCCGAGTTCTGTACAACTCAGTGGTTGTTTTAAATAGTGGATTAATGAAGCATTACAGTTTTTCTTTCATAATGCATTTGAATGTAACCCAAATTTAAACATATAAATTAACATGTAAATAATTAAATAATTTCCATTCTGAAAGCTGAACTAGACAATCTGCTTTTTCAGTTGTAACATTGAATAATTGTGGAATTCTTTAATCTTTGTCTTACTTTGTCATGCCTTTTCTCAAGGGAGTAGAAGAAATGAATTCAGTTTAAATGTTGTCATCAGCAGATTATGTACATAAAATATTATAAAATAGTACATAAATTTCTGATCTGGAGTTTTAAGCATTGAATCCTCTTTCCCATTTCTGATTCAGAGAATGTCCAGAATCCAATCTGTAAGTCAGAGTGCCTGTAGTTACTTTTCAGAGTTACTATTTCAGTGTGTAGTTACTATTTCAGAGGCCTTTCCAGAAATGGAATGCTGAAGATCTGTGGCTTTGAATGGAGATAAAGTATGGAGGTTTCATGTTGACATATTTAAGTATCCCAAACTTATAGAAACCACTCAGCTTCCTCAAATTTGCCTTAGTTCTCTTCTCATTTTTCTAGTCTTACACTTGAGCACAATCAAATCTGAATGTTCTAATCATCTGATGAACTGATTTTACTAAAGGACAGCTTCAAACCTCACTGAAATTTTATTCTTTGATACTGTAAAAGAATTTTTAGGTTTAGACTAAAATGAAGAATTTTGGTGAAAAACTGGATGTTTGGAGATTCCAAATAATTGGTAGGATATGCTCCCATTTTTAATTGAGCTGTAAGCAGACTCAGTTGATTTCTAGTTTACCAGTGGCATGTCTTAGGTCCTCTAATTTCTATCTGACAAATGTAATTTCAAAACTTACAGGTTAGTCACATTACTGTTCAAGGCACTGTGTGGGATCTTTATTATACCATTTCTCCAGGAAGTAACCCAGAAATCCTCTGGTGTGCACTTTGAGGCTGAGTTGAGAAGTTGTCACTGTGGGTGTTAACTCATATCCCTTTCAAATGCCAGGAATATGTTTCTGAAAAAAGAGGAAGGAAACTGTCAATCTTCTTTAGATCACACAAAACTGTGTACTTTCTAATGTTTATGTACCTTCTTTTTTCTTTCAATTTGTCCAGATAATATGTGAATTTTCATTTCCTTTCTGTACTGTGGGGCAAGTTAAAAGTTAATTATTTTCAAATTCAGTAATTAGTTCTCCACTTTCTGCTGGATGCATATGCAATTCAAGAAAAAATTCACTTTATACAGTTCAAAAGTCACTTTAGTAAATCCAAAGAGTTAACTAGGAACAATACTACATTTAAGTGTATTGTCTGCATTTGCTACTAGAATCTAATGCAGAAATTTATGGAGCTGGTACAGTGGTTTGAATTTTGTAGTAGAAATAAAATTTGTAATGTAAAAAACGTAATCTGCAGTACATTTATATGCTGAGTAGCTCTGAATTTGCAGTCAGACTTCTAATCTACCTCAGAATAAATTTGAAGAACCTGCCTTCTAACAAAATTCTGCTTTATGAGTGCAGAAGCATATGAAAGAGAAGTGATTCTCCAAAGTTGTGGGAATTGATCTGACTTTCATTTCTAAAATTCTTCTTGAATATTTTCTGTACTGCTTCTGTTACACTGTGAACTTAATAACTTAACAGTGTAAGAGATAATTGAGAAAAACAGGTAATGAATATAGGCCTTTTACTGTGAATTTCAAATATGACTTACTATTGTGTTCGGTAGTTCTGCAGTCATAGAATTCTTTGTATAAAGTGTCAGTCTTTCTGCAGACCTAGATCATAGAAAAAATACTAAATTTATCTAAAGAAACATAAATCATTACTATGCATAACTGTTGAACTCTGGGCTAACGTCCTGGATGGGAGGAATTTGAATGTTTAGGAACTCATCTTACAGTAGCGCTTCTTCATGAAATAAATACATATTTAACAAAATGTACATGATTTGTACTCACCAGAGCATTACTGACCCTCAGTAAGTGGCTGAGGCACAGAAGTCATATACATACATTTATACTGTTGCATGCCTCAAGTATTTTTCAGTTGTGTAGAAAATGTTGCTGGACTTTGTTGCTTCGAGCAAAACTGTAATTGCCTTGCAATACTTGCTGTGCAAATTCTTGCAGTTGAATAATTATCCAAACAAATTAAGAATTTGTGTTTCTAGGGCTTTTTCACATACTGAAAAACACTGGTCATATTAAGAGAACTTTGCATCTCTGCAAACTGCCTTCTAAAGTCCACCTTTCAGATCTCAAATTTTCACCATGAATTTCTTTTTTATTTTAGTTGAATAAGCTTATGACTCAAGTTTATTCATTGACTTGTATTTTATAATAGATGAAGTAATAATGGGAAAGAGCTGTGATTAAAGTTCTATGAAGGTAAAGAACTGTGAAGAAATTGTAACCTACCAAAATTGTTCTGACATATTTAGTTAATTGCGGTCAAGCAAAATTAGCAGTGTTGGATCAGTGCAATGAATATTATGGGGAGAGGAGGGGAATTTAATCTGACAACATTCTTTTTGGTCATACAAAGTGACGTTTCTAATAGGCTTTAAAGATTGTGTTATTTACCTATTTGTGAACAAAAAAAATTACTGTAAATAGTTCTGTAGGCAATTTCTTTTTATTTTGAAAGTGAAGTGTGTTTCTCCAGAAGTGAGTGGATTTTTTTTTGTCCAGTGTTTTGGAATCATGCATTTATAAATAGCATTTGCAGAGTTTAAACTCATAGTTTAAAGTACTGTGGAATTCAAACAAGATAGTTGGTTGCACTGTCATTAATTAAAAAAAAAATAGTAATCTCAGTGGCAGCAATCCACGTGTCATGAAAAAATGTGTGCCTGACATCTTCAATGAGGAATGAAGAAGAATCGTTTATGTGAAGTTTTTCTTTTCATAAAATCACTTTAGGAGTGTTACTGATACCACTGCATTTTCCTCATATTTTTCCTAACCGTCTAGCAAGTTTTTAATTTCTCAAGCTTTGTAGAAGATTCAAACTATTACCAATGAGTATATAATTCATTTTTTGCTTAAATATTTCTAGAGGTACTTTTAACTTGTTTATGCAGGGTACATGTCTGCCAGTGAATAGTTACAGATTGGCGGTACAATACTGTAAATTGCTTACAAAACCATGAGTATTTCTTCTATTTTACTCACCATTTCTGGTAAATGGGCTGTCTGTATGATTATTTAAAAGTAATGCTAGCATACTGAGTCTTTTGTGCATTCCACTTTATCTAATAATCTGTTCTTTGTTATTGAGCACAAATGGAAATGGAAATGCTAATTTTAGGAGTATTGTGTGTTGCCCAGTGATTCTGATTTCATGTTTATTTAAATTACAGCAAACAATTCAGCTGGGTTAGCTCATAGAGCATTTCAATTACATCTAAAATAGCATGAAATATAAGAGGGTGAATTGCTTTTTCCATGCTATCTGCTCTTCTTCAGTGTAACTTCTCTATGCCCTGTGATGTTCAAAATTGAGACATCCTCAGAATTTAGGATTTGAAAGCTTGTTGAACACTATTGCAGTATGGTTGTCCTTTTGGGTTGCAGGTCTCTCTGTATAGTCTCTTGCTAATCCAAATGCAGCAAGGGTACAGCATTTGTAAAGAGCTGTGAAAATAATCTTGCAAGAAGTTAAAAGTTTTTAGATTTTCTCTTAAGTTATTAAGGGGAGTGGAGTAGATGTACTGTTATTTATTTAAGAGTATGTAGTTGTGTTTGTGGCTTTTAGCTAAGTTGCAAGATGCAGTCTGTGTTAAAACTCAAAGGAGCTACTTTTTGCCACCTTATATTAGTATGTTCTATTTGCATCTATTTTACTGTGTCAAAAGAACAACTGGCATACTTTTTAACTTTGTTATGGGACAGGGTGGCATTTCTAAGAAACAATACAAGCCTTTTGCACTTGAATGATTTAGATCATATTTCTTTAATGTATAAGGGAAGTGATGAGAGGGAAAATTCAGCTGTTCATGTTTTTAGTTGTAGTCAAAGTGGTTTGACTTAGTTGTAACAATGGTGGTTGTTAGCTATACTTACAGTATGTGGTTGTTAGTCTATACTTATTTTTTCTTTTGACATATATTTTAAAATATTGTTGGAATCATAGGATCATTCACCTTGGAAAAGACCTTCAAGATCATTGAATCCAACTATGAAGTCCTTCACTAAACCATGTCCACAAGTGCCACATCTGTATGTCCTTCGAATACCTCTGTGAGTGGTGACTCCACCACTTCCCTGTGTAGTTTGTCCCAATGCCTGACCAGCCTTTCCCATGAAGAAATTTTCCCTAATACCCAATCTGAACCCCCCCTTTGCAACTTGGGACCATTTCCTCTTGTCTTGCCACTTGTTCTTATCCAGTGTGGGAACAGGGCCCAACCCCTACCTGCCTACACCCTCCTGTCAGAGAGTTGTAGAGATAAGGTCCCCCGTGAACCTCCTTTTCTCCAGTCTGAACAGGCCCGGCTGCTTCAGCTGCTCCTCATCTGACTTGTGCTCCAGACCCTTCCCCAGCCCTTCTCTGGACATGTTCTAGTCCCTCAGTGTCCTTCCTGAATTGACGAGCCCAGAGCTGGACACAGGATGCAAGATGTATCCTCACCAGTGTCAGGACAGTCACTGCCCGGCTCCTGCTGGCCACAGGATACCTTGTGCTTCTTGGACATGAGCACAGCTGGCTTATGTTCAGTTGCTGTTGACCAGCACCCTCAGGTTCTTTCCCACCAGGCAGCTTTCCAGACACTCTGCCCAAGCCTGTAGAGCTGTGTGGGTTTGTAACCATGCGCTACGGTTCTTATTCCTGTGGAATGCTGCAAGGTAACAATTACTCTTCTGGGAATAAAAAAACAATCAAATTTTAAAAGACTCAGTTTGTCAATACACTCAAGAACTGGAACATAGCTTTTAATATAATTTAAATTTTCAGGCTTTCTTTTAAGAAACATTTTTTTCTTCAAATGTCAGTGCAATTTATTTTAGGTCATTAAATATGATCTTAACTTCTGCTTTATTGTGTTTTCTGCAAAAAGATTGAATTATTCATCTTCATGCATAGAGGAAACACTGTTAAGGACTCCTAAAAGCATCTTTGATTTCAAGATAGCGCAAGGGTTTCCCATCTTGTTTTCATGAAAAAGACAGCATATCTTAGTTGAGCTCAGTATGGAATATGGAAGTGCATCTCTTCCTTCCCAGAATAATTGGAAGTTTTGAAAAAAAGCATGAATAGAGAGGACAATAGTTCATCACTGCAGAGAAATTGTAGAATATAGAGACAATCCGTGTGCCATAAAAGACAGATAAATATTTTTTATAATTATTTTTACTAAGTCTCTCTGTTTCGTGTATTTTGATCATATATCAGTACAGATGAATGACAGAAGGCTTACAAAGTAAGCAGAAGAAATAACCATCACATGCCGTGTTTTAAGGAGTTGTAGTAATGAGTGACCAGAAGTCAAGAAGGTTTTAATACCAGTACTTATTAAATTGATTGAAAATATATAAAGGGACATGTAAAGGTATGTATAATCCATTGTATATGTCTGCTATAATAGTACTTAAAAATATAATCTTATTTCTCTGTTAAAAATGTCATAGCAAGTGCTGAGATTACAAGCCTAGTCACACTTATTAATTATGTTAAATTTTTATTTTTAATTAGAGTAGCTCTTTTGAGACTAAATCTTTTACCATTAGGCTTTTTGAAACCTCTGAGATAAAAAGGAAGAGTTCTTTCAGAATATTATTTACATGATTTTAATCAATGATTATAATCTCCATGGTCATTTTTGAAAAAGAGCACTTAATCCCTTAACCAGTTTTCATGATTTGCATTTTGGAAAAAACATGTAAGCCCTGCAGGCTTGTTATCTTTGATTTTTTCCAAACCAAACTTATTTTTAGAGAGGTGTATTTTGTTTCTGCTCCAAGTCCCATTTCCTATCATAACACCTGTTTCTCATGCAGAGTGAACTGATTGGTAGAAAAGTAAAGTTTGCTTCCTTTTGCCAAAACGGAACATAGCCCTTGGCAAGG
>WBND01001181.1:129871-149768 GCA_013398595.1 Tychaedon coryphoeus | reverse complement strand
ACTTATTTTTTTTTTTTCTGTTTCTGTTTCCTACTTAATGGAAAAATGTGTAGCAAAAAAGATCAAATATTGCTCTTAGTATCAATTGTGTTCAGAAACCCTTTAAAATTCCATTTTTTTCAAACATGAGGAGCAAGTAATCTTTTCTGTAACAAAGAATAAATGCTGAGGTATCTTCAGCTCAGATTTTTAAATAAAAGCTTGTGGTAAAACTTATTTTAAATGGATGGCTACAATCTACTTAGAAGCCAAGAATTTCTAATGTAAATTTTGAATTAAATATTGTGTCTCACAGCTAGAATAATATAAAGTTTATATTCTAGCAACAAGTGAGCAAATTAAAACAAGGTGAGATAAGTTACTTCAGATTATCCAATACCTACTCTGTGGGTATCCTCAGATAGCTAATGAAAGGTTTTAACTACCAGAAAGTTCTTGCAGAACTTCCTTTATATTATCATTCTTTAGGAACTATAGTAGTGCATCATATGCATCACTCATCATGACTGAACTCAGCAGCAGCACTCACAGTGATTAAAATTTGCTGCACATTAAAAGCAACTGAACTCTTCTTCTATATGTTTTCCCAGAGTGTTAACTGATTTCCCAGAAAAACTTCTATATTGTGTCTCAGATTTCAGCAGACTTGTTGCAGGAGACTTCTTTCTCTGTTTTTGTGATAGCATTGTATGTCAGATACAAGATCTTTTGTTTATTTTTTTGTTGTCCCAAGTATGCTATGTTCATCTTGATAGAACTTATTTTTATTGTAATAACTTCTACTCTTTTTTTTAATAGCAAATACATTTTTTAATTAAGCAAATCATCCCTGTCATGTATCTTAGCATTAAACAACAACTATGTATAGATCCAAAGTAAGTGCAACCCTTGTTAAGGAGCTGCAGGATACTGTTTTTTGATTCTAGCTTGTCATTTCTTCTTTCAAAGCAAGGAACATCTCCTTTCCTGGTTAAAAACTTTGTCCTATTGGAAAAAACTGTTTAAAACTGCTCTATAGGGCGATCATGGGCAGTTGTATTTAATTCTTCATTAAACCATATTAGTTGGTTTGAAACTGTTTCTTCTTCGTTGACTTGACATATACATGCCACTGAGCTGATTTGGGCTTGGGTAGAGTTAATTGTTTTCACAGCAGCTGTTATGAGGCTGTGATTTCTATAACATTCAACTATTAGAATTTGTGCTGAAGACAATGTTGATATTACAGGGTTGGGAATGTTAGTTATTGCTGAGGAGTGCTTACCTATATAGAGGCAAAGCCTTTTTTGCTTCTCATGTTTGCACCACAAATCCAAAACATAGCACCCTGGTACTTCCTATGAAGAAAATGAACTCTATCACGGCCAAAACCAGCACGCGAAAGTGTGTCTGAAGTAATTTTGAAGCTTTTTTTGTGTGCTTGTAGTGATCTTTATAATTAAATTGACGTGGCTTTTGACTCGCAGGATAATTATTTCATCATTTCAGTTTCTTTTACAGTTAGAGTTTACTACGTATTTTCAAAACTTTTCCTTGCTTTTTCCGTGGTGCAGCAGACATGAAGTGCTCGCTTACAGTGAGGCATATGTATCCTATTATATGTATAAAAATAAACTGTTGAATCTTGAGTTCAGTGTCAGTATATTGGCTTTTGATTTTAATTGGATGTTTACTCTTGGGGCATAAAGCCAAAAAGAGCAACACCGCAGAAACACCACTGTTTTTTTGAGCAAAGTTAATTAGTCTTTCTTGAGTTCTCCTGAGTCACTTCTGAGTACCTGTTATGTATATTGGACCCATGTCTACAGCAGTGATAAACAAGCTACCACTCATGATTGTGTAACATAGTATGTATCACATATTTAATAATTCTCAATCTTTATTGCTATAACCAGTTAAATCTCTACATTAATGCAATGATGAGTTGATTCTGTAGTTCCGGTTATTGAATTAGCTATTAAATGCTGTCACCAAATGTTTATGGTGGTAGTTTTTTATTTTCTGTAAGTTACTTCTACTGAGTATGCTACAGAAGATATTTTCTCTCAACACTACATAACAAAAATAAGATCCTGACAGAGGAATGGCAGAATGATAAAATCATTTGGAAACTGGATGTTTTGTTGCTCTGGTACTATGCAGAAATATTTATGACTTTGTCTTTTCCTCACTAGAAATTTGAGTCATGAATATCTCAGGTTTAGACAGCAACTAGTTTTGCCAATGATTTAGACAAGCTTTAGAGAGATTGGGACTATAACCACTGAAATCACTCAAGTAATAACTCAGCTAATGAGAAATTCCTTATGTAAGATTGGTCCATAGAAAATCAGTGGCTTTTTTTTTTTATTTCAGATCACCTCTAGATGCTCCTCTGAGCATTCCAAACTCCTAGCTTTTGCAGTTTCTTTACATTATACTGAAGATGTGTGCATGATCTTATAGTCTTTCAGTTATTCACTTGCTTGTCTAGTGGCCTTATTCAATCCTAACACAAATGAAAAGCACATATAGCAGAAGAAGGAAGTAATTGGTCAGTTTCTTATTTTACACTTCAAAATACAGAAGCAACACTAATTTCATTTTGTAAACATTTATTTTTATTGTAAAATTTTTATGTATTTTAAACTTTCCTGAATATTTGTTTTGCATAATACATTTGATAAGGCAGACAGCTGAAGTGAAACTTGCAATGGTAAGATAAATTCTGAATTTAGTGCAGGATCATGGACAGTCTATGTCACTGGTGTCTGTGGGAATGACCTGGTCCTATCCTTGTCTTCATCCTTGTCAATCTTACAGGATTTTGTAGAATGACATGTCTCACTGCCATGGCTTTTCAGGTAGTTTTTTATAATTTAACATCACAGCTGGTCTTCTTCAACCCACTGAAGTTGTAGTTTGGGATTTAAAAAAGTGAAACATATCGTACTGCACTCTGCACAACACCACTGTTGTACCTTATTGTGTTGCTTCCTCAGAATCTACTGAGGGCAGTCCAGTCATCATTGTTTTCTTCCTGCAGCTACTTTTAACTTGAATTGATGAAAAAATCTGAGGGACCAGGCTCAGGACAAACTCAAATAGCTGCAGTAGTCAATCAGAAGAAAGCAGCTGAGGCCTCTGGGCTGTGGGAGCTTGGGATCTGCAGCTGCAGTTTATGAGCAGGCAAAAATAAGTGTGAAGTTATGCAAGTACTGTATATTTTGCACCAGATAGCTGCTTATCAGGGAACGAAAAGGAGGATGAAAAGAGTTTTTGGAGTAGTAACCATTGTGTGAAAATGGCTTTTTGGGACTGACCTGATATAGAGAATTTTTCTAAAGGCAAATTCAGATGGGATTGGGAGGATTATGGAGCTCGGGTTAATACTCCTGTGGTGATTTCCTTGCTAAAGAGGTCAAGTGGAATGAACAGTGGGAGTCAGTTGAGCTGCGCTCACTTGTGTGTCTCTGGCTTAACTGCAGTGAGGCATTCTGCTGGTCTGTTAGCGTGAGACCCTTGCCTACCTGTCATTTTTAACTTGTGATGTGGAATAGCTCTAAAATAATCGTAGGTAATAATAATCTAGATGCTCATTCAAAATACTCCCGTACATAAAGAAAATAATACTGCCATTTGAGTTTCTGTTGTAGAAAAAAGAAAGGACTACTTACAGCTATTTTATACCTTAGTTTATTACTTGCCTCTTGTCTGCCTCGCATTTTTTTGTTGAATTCTCTTATCCCTCTTCTTCTCCTTCCTTGACCTTATGTAAGAGTAACATGAGTAGTTTAAAAAACCAGAAGCAGCACACCAAAAAACCACAAAACCACAATCATGGAGGTGCTACTATATGTTCTATGATTTTCCCAGCAAAAGTGCGGTGGTTATGGAAGTGTTTTACAAATGTTGGGTGGTGGAGGTCAAACTACTGAAACCTCTTCAGAAGCAGCATAATGTTCCATAACCTGTGACATCGTTCAGATTATGGGAGTGGTCACTATCCAGAGGTCAGGCCACTTGCATGTAGATTGCCACAATGCCATAGAAAATGAGGCTTGAAGTTCATCTCTAGTTGAAAGTATTCCATTGTATCTGGTTCTTTTAAAATACCTTCCTGTAGATTTAATCTTATTTGTAGACAATCTATTGCAGTGTCTTATTTTCTCACCAGTGGAAAGCTTATGTTAACATTTTCTGGATATTTCTTGCTGCAACTGAAGACCACCTCACCACTGATGAGAAGCAAGATTTCTTTTTGATTTAAAGAGATTTTAGTCCATCATCCAGGTCAGTCCTTTGTAATTATTGTAATTGAGTTAACCATCTGCTCATAGGTTAACGTGAATAAAGTCTGAAGTAAAAAAGGCATTTAAGTCTGGTCTTTCACAATCACATGTTGACAGATTTCCTTAGAGGTAGAATGAGATAGCAATATTTTCCCAAATTTACCTGTAACTATTGAGCATACTTTTTGCATAAATTGTATTGTTCTTTGCCCCTTGCTGATTTTGTTTCAGTTTGTGCTTGGTAGTTTCTGATTTTGTCCTGAAATTCTCTGTACTTTTCATACAGTATCCATTTCTTTTAAATCCCTACTGACTTTAAGAGCATGAAGACTGCAACAGTTTTCTTTGCTATTCTTCCTCATTCTGTTAAATTTTGTTTCATGAGCATATTGTTTTCTTAATGACTGGAACATAAGAAGGAAAAAAAGACTACTAAGTTCAAAACTTGAAATATAGCAAATTCAGAGTGACTTTGAGTTGAACTCTTATTTCAAGATCAGCTCTCTCAGCTCTGTACTTAAAATGCATCTTAAAAAACCTCAGTTCCAGTTGCCTGCTTTGTCTAAAATAGGTGCAAGCACAATACAAACCCTTTGGGAATTGCCTGTTGTCTTCTGCAGTTGACTTAAATATCAGGTCAGCTAATTCAAATCATGCTTGTCATAAAAATCCCTTATTCGTGGAGTCGTTCTTCAGCAGGTTCTTCCAAAGAAGTGCGAAATTCTTCAAATGGGTCCAACTGAATACTGCTCGTTACCATTTTTGTGGTTTGTTTGTTTGCTTTTTTATTTTCCATAAAGTTAGGTGCTTTTAACAGGTGGAAATTAGTTTTCTGTCTCATAAGTCAGAAAGTTATATTCAGGACAAAAATAGCATTTATGTCCACAGTTACTACCATAACTTAGACCCTTTAAAACCCACTTGAGATGCAGCATAATACCATACCTTAGAAACTCCTAATACCATGCATAGAAACTCCTAATCACTGCTGTCTGTGCTGGGCACTGGTGATGCACCACCTTGAATCGTGTGCCTAGTTCTGACCCACTCACAACAAGAAGGCACCGAGGGGCTGGAACATGTCCAGAGAAGGGCAGCAGAGCTAGGGAAGGTCTGGAGCCCAAGTCTGATGAGGAGCTGCTGAAGGAGCTGGGGGTGTTCAGACTGGAGGAAATGTGGCTCTCTATCATCTCTACAATTGCCTGAAAGAAAGGTGTAGCCAGGCGGGAGTCAGGCTCTTGTCCTAGCTAATAAGCGACAGGAAAGGGGTAATGTTCACAACTTGAGGTAGAGGAGTCTTAGATTGGATATTGGGTAAAAATTCTTCATGGGAAAGTTTGGTTGGGCATTGGAACAGGCTGCACAGAGCAGTAGTGGAGTCACCATCGCTGGAGGGATTTAAAAGACACACATAGATATGACACTTGGGGCATGGATTTGTAGTGGACTTGGCAGTGTTGGGTTAGTGGTTGGCCTTTATCTTGAAGGATGTTTTCCAACCTAAGTGATTCTATGTTCTCAAAAATCAGCAACCAGTAGCCTGACTTGGTGTGATGGAGAACCTTAAATAACTAAGAATGTGGCATTTTATTCAACGTAGTAGGAAGTTTTTTATGGGGCTGATCTCACTAATGGAATCTATAAGAAATAATTATTAAATAACTGTGCAAGATGGCCCTAATATTATGAAAATACAGCTAGAAAGCTCCTTTGATTCCAGCGTTAGTGAAGTGTCATCAATTTACATTTCCCTAAGAAAGCCATTGCTCATCTTTAACATAGCATGTGTAGAAGTAAATATAGTAATTACCTCCTAAATAATAAAAGAAGAGTTTTTTTCAATTAAGAGATGGTAGATAATTGGTTTTTTTCCCTGCAGTTGATTCATAGCAAATGCTGTATGCATTTCTCAGCCTAGCATAGTGCACTCAGTGATGATTTTACTGGAGTTCTATGAAAATGGAAAAACTAAAATTCTCATAGTAGATAACTAGATAATCTGTATTTAATTGCTTTGAGAAGTAAAATCCTGTTGGATCTTAATTTTAGGTCTTTATTCTTAGTATAGAAGAATATTACACCTCTATCTTACAATAACATTTTTTGGAAAATGGGCTTATTTACAGGAGTTTCTTTTTTTTATACATCCAAATAGCAATCAGTTGTTCTTTAAATGGAAATTATTAGTTATTGAAAGGTTTCTGCCATTAGATAATATAGGATTGAAACAAATGAGTGTCATTCTACTTGAATTTAGAGGCCCTTAATGTTATGAAAAGGATATCCTCAGGATGTTTTACATATATCAAAGTGTGGAATTAAATTATAAATCAAATAAAACCATTATGTGCATCTTAGTCACACAGTAAAACTTATCTGTCCAACAAACCAGTCAATATGGCTGAACAATGGTACAGTAAGTGGTTTCTAACTAAGTTATACATGTGTTTCAAACAATAACTCATGGCATAATATTTTTCTGCACTGTTATTTAAGATATGCAAGTTCAATCTTGTTAAATTTTGTGAAATTAGGAATTAGAGATTACAGAGACTGGATTGTAAAAATTCATTTAATGGAAGATTTCAGCTGTTTTACGCTTCGAAGACACTGTGAAGGATTAAAAGTGCATCTATACATTTAAACACTGTATATTCTTGTGTATTTGTGTAAAAGCAGAAATTTAAAACAATAGTTAATTGGCTACCAGTGCTTCAACATATTTCTACTAACCTGCTTTCCGAGGGAACCTTCTGTTTTTTAATGAGAGCATCCCTGCCAGAGAAATCAATTCTGAGGTAGACAGCTTAGCAGGATCCTGCTGGGGCAGGAGGGAGTGTTACAGAGCTGTACAGCAGTGCTGCAGCCTGCGTGGGCAAGGCTCATGCAGCTGTGGTTGCAGAGCTGGGCTCCATCCTGTAGCAGTCATGGTGCAGCACCCTGGGACCTTCCTGAGGCGCTTGTGGCCCCGCAAGTGGACAGTGTACCACAGGGTGATTGTCACAGTGGCACTGCACTGCCATGCTTGTGGTCAGGGTGCAAGGGAGAGGCTGTGGTGGGTGAGCTGGTACACTTGTGGCAGGTCACACTTCCACACTGCACTCAACAAGGATAGTGAGTTTTACCTAGAGATGGAAGTGTGTCATTAATCTTTTGTTTCCCATGTTTGCTTACCTTCAAAGCAAAGGTAAAAAAGCAGACACTGTCTTTTCATACTGTTACTTTATACTGCTTTTAGCTTTGTTATTAGCCTTAAAGAGCATGCAGTGGTCAGGAGTTTCACCTGTGAGGCATAAAATTTGAATTATGAATTTCATAGATAGGGTAAAATGTACAGAAAAACAGCAGGCCACTGAACGACTCAAATAATTCAATGTACTGGGTAATTCCAGAATTGTCTAGTGTAAAAATATATGTGTGATTGTGAGGAGGCAAAACGTGTTTCCGCTTGGCTGTAAGAATTTACATTGAGTTTGTAATGAAGAGCATCAAGTTCAATGAAGTTGATAGTGAGGAGCAGAGGAGTCCCAAGGAGCTGACTGTGTAGGCAGGGACATTTGTCCTCCAATCACCTCTAGGTGTACCACCCTCCCGTTTACTAGGGCTCCAAAGCTTTCTGGGCAGTCTTCCTGCCCTCTCTTCCTCCACTTCATAATGAGTTTCCCCTGATAGCTTCTGCCTGTGAGAAACCCACCCAGCTTAGTGTCTTCCTTTCATCCCTCTTTAAAGCTTCAAAGGGCTAAATCCTTGCCTTGAAGGGGATGCACATCGAAGCCCTTAATGGCTTGTTGTGTTCATGCGACAGAACTAGCAAGAAACAGACAATTAAAAAAAACCACAACTTTTTAAAGTTATAGTAAATGGGGGAATAGAGAGCAGAATGACTGTGTTTATTGTTGTTGAGTACCGTAGTTGTGCAGTAATAAGCATAATACAGTTATGGAATGTGATATTAACTAAGTAGTTTCATTTATTTTGTTTTCAGAAACCCCTTCAGAGACATTGTCTTCAAACTTTTGAACATTCATACACAGTGCAGATGAAGAGAAAAATAAATATCAAAATAATTTGTTTCTATAGTTCTTATATTTATAATGCTTCAGGTATCCTTGGAACTTCCCATACCACCACACCTAAGAGTATCACACTGATTTATAAGGAAAAATATAGTAATACCATCTTCTCTGACTGAAGGCAGTGTTACCCTAAAGATTGTGCACGTTTTTCAGGTACGCGCATGAGTTGCAGTTACATTTGATGTTGAATATGTTTCTGTAAAGCAGTAAAATGCTGACTTCTACTCTGGTTTCCCTGGGCTTGACTTTTCATCCCCTCATCAGAGTTAATGTTAAAAATAATATTGGTTAAAGGCCATCTCATGGTCTCTTCTCTTAATTATACATCTGATGCGTCCACTTACCCTTTTAACATGTAAGCTGCAGAATGTTTACCTCTATCTAAAATATTGACCAGATAAGTCACTTCTAAGCCTCTACTAGCAACACAATGGTCAGTCTCTGTTGATGAAATATGAAATTAAAACCGTTACTCAAGACAGAGCTGTAATAACACCATGTATCATTTGACATAAAGTGCCCAAACTTTGTAAAGTGCAGAAGTAATATCCCTCCCTCTTTGCTCTTCATTTAACAATTGTGTGCTTTCACAGGCTTTTCAAGAGAACATTTTAGGCAGTGGAAGTGCCTGGAAATCAAATCTTTATTAAATATTTATGGGGCAGGACACCTAATGACTTCTAGGGGACCCCACGAAGAGATTCAGTATCCATAGAGTGCACTTATCATTGTTTTTTGTTGCTGTGATGGTTGATATTAAATATTTAAGTGGTGACAATTTGCTCAAAGCTGTACAAGGCTAAAAAATGCAACGCATTATTCCAGCCTTTTAAAACTTTGTACTGGTCAAACAAATGCAGAAACTACACTAACTCACTATGAAACATACCTGGAAAAAAGACCTGAGGAGAGCACCTTTTCACATTGCCCCTGCTTTCCGTCTGTCATCCTCGCTTACATGCCTTGCAGCAGCAGGAGTTGCTGCAGGAGGAAGGTGCATCCTGTTGGGGAAGGTCTAATCAAAGGCCACTGTTTGCTTCCTCACTTCTGCAATAACTGCAGGGACAGCTGTTTGACTTTTTTCATTTCCTCTGTGACATAGTGCTAGAGAATATGGGAAGGGGCACTGTTACCATCTCCAGGAAGAAGAGGCCCAGGTACCCAAATGCTTCACTGATGTAAGACTGGTCACAACAAAAGAACTTGGGTCAAGAGTTTTTGGTTCACTGGGTGAAAACATAGTATGTTCAGGAAAGTCTGATGGGAACTAGAGGAAAGAGATATTAAAAAGGTGTAGTAGCCAAGGGTGCTGGTGAAAAAAAGGGATGTTATTTTTCAGAGCTATTCAACATCCATGCTAAGTAGATCCTCATGATATCTGTAAAAGACAAAAATTGTAAGGACGAGTCTAGTTGGGAAAGACAATACAATTTGACAGAAGGTGATACTTTGTAGAGTGTGTAGTAGTAATACATCAAACAAGCAACTTGACTTTTTAACAGTTTCTGTGGATAGAAACAGGGAGGATACAATGCAGAACTGAAACCTCTGACCTTAAGTAATGAAGAAATTATGCAGAATAAGGTATTGCCATCTCCCTTGAATAGTATTGTGTAGACTCAGAGTTCTATTTTGCAAAACAGACTGGCATAGGGGAATGAAAAAGGGTACAGAAGGAAGTTTGAGAATTGTCAGTAGTTACCCACCAACACAGGAAGTAATAAGAAATAATAAGAAATTGGTTCGACCATAAATAAAACTACAAGAAAGAGAAGGCATCACAAATTTGATGTCTGGAATCCCTAAGGTGAGAGGTGTTCAAAATTTTTAGAGAAAAATATGACTGGGCACAAAGAGGCCTGAAGGATTTTTTAGGATGGGGAAACAAGAGCCTGTGAGAGCACTTCATTTGAACATGGAAACTAAAAATGCAGGATGGATGCAGACAGACACAGATAAGAAGGTGGATATGTGTGCATTAGTTCCTCTTGTAGGCGGTGTTCATTCCAAGTTATGATGAACTTAAACCATTGTGTGTGATACATATTTTATGTTAATTTGGAATTGATTATGGTTTACTAGCGCAGTCCTAATCTGTGACTCAGCTACCATAGTATTGATGGATCTAAGTATGTTGTTTAGTGTGAGTCTGTCAGTTGGTGAAAGAAAGACTTTAACTAAACCAGTAAAGCATTTGAAGTTTTATTACAGTTACTTGGTTTTGTCCATTAGCAGATTTCAGAATACTGTTTTAAAATATAAAGCTTTAACTTTTTAGCATCAATGTATTCCTTTTTCAATTTATTTGACATCTTCTGATAATTTAATTAATTAAAAGAATGTTTATTTCTTCAAAAACAGTTACACTGATTTTTAATATTCCTTTAGTTTGTAAAGGAGAACTATATGCACAGATTTGAACTCTTTCGTGAATTTATGCGAGGTAATGCTTTTCAGATGTTAAATGCGTTTAAAAATGAATATGTTGCACTTCAGTAAAGCTTTTAAAAGTACTTCCACTCTCAGGCATAATTTTGCAGGCATAATAAGGAAAAAAAGGCAGAAAGCAGTTACTAAGTTTCTAAAGGTTAAATTAGAAGAAATTTAAAACTTATAAAAATTTCAGGATCATAAAAATGTAAACCTGGAAGACCAATAATTTATTTTAAATTCATTCTCTGCTTGAGGCAGTTGAGTGTACCAGGACATCAGTGCAATATTGTGTCTAAGCTTTTATACCATGTTGCTTCCTAGGAAACCTGTTTTAGCATTCCACTGTACTGACAGTAAGATGGAGGAACAGAAGAAAAGCAGTCTTTATTACAAATAATTTCTTTTCTTGCTAAGATCATTCAGAACAAATATATCAGTGTCTTTTTTAATAGCTTCATTTGACATATAAGGAATCTGTTACATGTCTTCATCTTAGCCTTTGAATCAGATCACCGAAGCCCAATACCTTCAACCTGACATTTAATTGCTAAAGTCTTATCTAGAGCTGATTTTGTCTGTTTTGAAAATGGGTCTCCTGAGCTGCAAGCAGAATGCAGTGTGAAGCACATCAATTGTGCCTTTCACATCTTAGTTTTATTAATTCAGTGCTGAATGAGACTTGCTTGTATCCTGATGTTGGCTCTTGGATAGTCTATTATAAGTTGAAATATTTCACCAGTCTTTATTCTGTTTGCTTTTATTGGTTGTCCTAAGCAGAAACAAAAATCCCTGTTAATTTTCTCTGCTTTAGTCTGAGGAGGAATCTAAATTTGTAGATATTTAGAAAGAAAACATGTTGAAGATGCTATTTGGTTTCATAAGATGCTATTATAGTTTCATGAGTAATAAATTAATTAATGAAAGCTTGCCTGTGAACTCTTAAGTACTTCTTAGTATGGTATGAACTAGGAAAAATGGGAAAATAATATATAAGGTTTCTTGCCCTGTGTAAAATTAAAAGTTTATCTTTGTAACCAAAAAGGAGAAGGATGTGATTATACAAGTTTTGTTGTCAGTTGTGTGCGCAGGGATGTTTTAAAGTAAATTTTGGAAAACCAGTGTTGTGGAGCAGGACAAGTGTATAACAGGCTTGTAATCAGAAATCTCGAGTCACATAGTTGTTAATAATATATTAAATATATGCTGCTACTCTAGCTGTCAACCTTTTTGTTTCCATTTTCCTATCAGACTTCCTCCCTCCCTCCCTCTTTTCTCACTCTTACTTTCATCCCTTTCCTCTGCCTTAACCCTCCTATTTTCTTTCCCTTCTCTCCCCTCTGCTCTTTTTTCCCCGTTTTGCTACACCCTTAGCAGTACAGCAGTGTTTTTCCACACCAGGGTTGCAACAAAGTGGAAGAAAGCTGAAAGAAATTCTGCTATTTTTATTTAGTATTTGCAGCATGAAATGCAAATAGCTTACCTTACAAATAAATTACCAGAAACAAAAAAAGGTGGAAAAGTACTCTTGTTTTTAAATTACTGCATTTAAATAAAATTAAAAAGTTGAGGCCAGAACCGGGTTAAGGTTGAAAAATTGAAAAAACAATTGAATTGTCCAACTCTGATAAGAACTGAGAGCTCTACTGAGGCAAAGTCATCATGCCCAAGATCATCAGCAGATCAGGCAACATGGTACACTTTCTCATCAGATAATGCTGGTTCAGGCTTATCAAAATCAAATTAGCAAGCAGGAAGTCAGGATTTAAACACTGGTGGTTGCATCTGTACTTTTAGTTCCTGACCTGCTGTTTCTGTGCCAGCTATCAAAGCATGGCAATTTGTAACTAAATTCTGGAGAAGTTATATTTATATGACACAGTGTAGTGCTTCAGCTAAGCAAGGGACATCCTGCATTATGTCCTCCTGAGGAGCCCTGTCAACATATGCACAGCACTTCACTGCACTTAGCAGGGGGAACCCGGATTTTATTTTTTCTTTAGGGGGTTAGGAAGAGGTATCTATACGTACCAAAGTATTCACAGAGCTCAGTATACGTTTAATTGCATTCATGTTGATTACATTTTATTAGAAAATTGTTAGGATAAAGCTCAAGTACTTTTTTATTTATTGGGAGTGTGTGAGTAGCTGTGTTCAGATGAGCGCTAGATTTGGTTACAATCCGCAAAACAGCATTTTCTAATCTTTGTTAACATGCTTAATGTTTTGTAGTGATTTTTGTTCATGATTTATTTCACATGTTCATAGGCAATTTTAAATAGCTTTATTTCTAATGCAAAGGTCCGTAAAATAACATTTTAAGTAAATCTGACAAAATAATTGGACGTGTGTGCTTGAATGTGATTGTGTATCTACATATCTCTTTAAATACGTCTTATCATTTAAAGAAAATCTCCTCTTCCCCAGTGTGAAGAATACAATTGATAGAACTGTTCATCCAAAACTGAGGAACAAGTAATAAAAATTTGCATAATCTATCAAGATTGTTTTCTATGCAGAGAGTCACTATATATGAACTTTAAATGATTTTAATTTCTTGGAAAATATGTTTTCTACAAATCTGAAGGGAAAAAACCCTGCCTTTTAAGCAAAATTTGAACCAATTGACTGACTCTTGCGTTACTTTTTACCATTAGAAAGAAGTACTGTGTTCTCTGGGGTGCTGTGGTATAGGAAGGAAATACACAAAAGAGAAAGTAGTTTTCTGAAGAGATATGAAATATTAAATGGTTTAAGGTTAACATTTTAATGATGGAGGTTGCAAAAATCAGCTATTTCATTGATCTCTGGTCCTTAAAAATTATGAAGACAGATGGAGTTTCTTGGAGAAAAATCACTCCAAGAAATTGCAAATTTATCCAGTATGTTGTTGATAAATAAAAACTTTATCACTGATGCTTCATGTCCTACCACTTCATATTGGCACTTTGGCAGGTTATTGCCTTGTATTCTGTTCATGTTTTTCTGATTTGCACAATTGGATAGGCTATGGGGAGGCTTGCTGAGTATTGCTGCCCATAAATGTTTTTGGTAATCATCAATTTAAAAAAGTGAAATAGGTATGGAAGGGATACTTTATTGTTACTACTGTGGGTATCTAGAATTGTTAGAGGTCAGGTAAATTGATGAAATTAATAAGTGTGTGTATGTTTTCTTTCTGTGCTGTTATGGGAGGTTATGCATTCATCTGCAAATCATATCAGTGGAGGGACAGAGAATGGCTCATAGAAAACTTTTGTCTCTCTAAATCTTGTTTTGGAGATGTATGAGAAAGTGCTCAAGATCCATGGAAAACTTCCTTTGTGTTGTAATACATGCTTTTCCATATTAAGCATTTCATGAATAAATTAACAAATATGGACTGTGGTGATTTCAGTATGAATGATTTTGTTGTGGTTTGAGTGAAATGCAGGCACAAGGAAGTGTTTACTACAGAGATTGGATCTCTGCGAAAGGGAAGCTGGATGTAGAAGCAAGCACAAGGCAAATCAGGACTTAGTAGTTGTTCTTCAGGTATGTTTCTGCCATCATTGATCAGTTCTGACTAATTTACTTATGAAACAAGTGGTTGCCAAGATGGTAATTGGAACAGCTGTAATCTCTCACTAGTCTATAACATTGAACAAATCCGGTATTTCATTTCAATATAGGGTTTGGATAGTAGTTTTGCTGCCAGGGTTCTTTTTTTGAAACTATTTACACTGTATTTATAGAGTTGTCAGCATTAAAAATAGAAAAAATTCTTCACTTTCCTGTTTTAATTTGTTTGCTTGTTTGTTTGGAGTGCCAAGGCAGTGTGTTTACTTTCTCTTAGAGAAATAATAGGATTTTGAAAAAAAAAAGTGAAGCATTATATATAATTATTAAAAAAAAAACCTTGCAACATATTTTGCATATTTATTCTTAATGTTTTCTTAATGCTTGGTGTTTTGGAAGCCAGTATTTTTAAATTCATCATTATGATGTCTTCTTTCATGGTTTAATTTTCTTTATTCCCTTAAAATTAAGTGCTTTAAAGTATTACTGACACAGGAATTAAATTTATGAATGAAAAATGTTTTCAGGTAGTAATTCTAATAAATTAATTCAATCAGCATTCAAGAATCAAACAGCTGTAATATCCATATCTTTAAAAGTAGCTTTATTAAAAAAAAAAAAAAAATTAAACCATTCTGCCATGCAGAGTTGCTTATAATGTCTGTCATTAAATAACTCAAAGAAAACTTCCAGCCCCTACACATTGAAGTGGCCTTAGAACCAAGCTAGAAGAGAGCTTCATCATTTAATGCCTAATCTAAAAAATATTATATTATGTTTTCAGTGAATCAGGTATAACAGATACATCAAAAATATAGTTATATTATTAAAATAGTTTTACTGTTAACTGAAGGTGCTAATCTCATACATTTCTGTAGGTTCAATTCTAATTTATTCTAATTCTTATTTACATTTCTTCTGTCATATAATCATATGTTTCTATGATTTATATCTGTCTTTTCCTTCTTTCAAGATACATTTACAATCTTGACAACATAAGAGAGGGTACAGCAAGCAGTGGTTTTTCTTTAATCCTTTATGCTTTCTTTTCTGTCTACACTTTAAAGATTTAATCAGACCAATAAGCAAATTATTGGGCTTTCTACCTTGTAAGCATGAATAACACTGATTATACTGTTTAGTTTTCAGCGATTGAAAAATGAATTTTTATATTAAATTTCTTGATAATCAAGTAATTGTTAACAAGTTGTTTAAAATGGAGAAAATTAGGGTGTATATATGGAATTATGCAATCTATTTTCCAAGCAGTGCAGAAAGTTCAAGAAATTTAATCTTTTGTCATGAAGTAGTTGTTTTCAGAGCAGCCACTGTTTTATTCACCAAAAAGACAGATTCAGGCTTTACACTCTTTGCACTGATGCGCAGGTAATCACTTGGACCACAAGAGTTGTGTACCCTGTTTCTATTGATTTTTCTACTTGATTCTTCTTTTATTGATACTGAAGTATCTGGACATCTTTAAAAACCTTTTAAAAATTTGAGTAATCTTCTGAAATGGGATGCAACCTTATACATAGTGAGAGAAAATGATACCAGAAAATTGCTAGTATACCTATTTTATTTCCTTAAATGATCTTTAGCTGTTTTTGTGGCCTTTCCCCCAGTAATTCACGCTAATATTCAGTGGGGCAGTTTATGAATGCTGCTGCTATCCCAATAGTGCATGAAAGATAGATCTGAAGTGGAGGATTGCAGGTTTTCTGCTATTGCGCCAGATATTTCTAACTATGTGTTGCAAGGCAGGGGCCTAAATAACTTTTTACTTTCTGAGAAAGGAGAACTGAAATGTATTAAAATTTTTCCTTTTGATGTTCTGTTGTACAAACACGTGCCTGACATTCCAGTGATGCTTTTTGCTTGTATAAATTATTTTCCATTTACAAGAGTCAATATTTGATATTATTTCTTAGATATTTCTAGTTTAATCATACTTCAATATTATTTTCTTTTAATGTGTTCTGTAATGACTTAATCATCATTCATACTTGTTCTATAACTGACTAACAGCTAAAAAGGAGTTATAAATGTGAATTATTTTTCTGATTATTGATGTGTAAGCCAGGATTAACTTGTATAATCTGTATTAACCAGTACAGTCTTTGTAGCTAGAGTGGCCCTTTGTAGCATGTCCTCTGTCTGGGTCAGAAAGGGAGTGCGTTTTACCTTGACCAGAAATGAGAATGTCACATTTACACCTGGTTGCCCCTTCTCTTCGTGCATTAAGGTTACAATTTTTAACAGCCAAGTAAGCTGAACAGAGCTGCTATTTTCCTTCAGAATTTTGCTTCCCAGTTTCCTGTGCAGCTATTTGATTTTATTGAAGGCAAAGCTTATTGAGATATAAATGCAAAGAGGCAGCATTTCTCAAATCCAAGAAATTAGTGAAAGCACATGCATGTTTGTTTACTTTAAATGTGAGTGTTTGTGTAATATGTCGTACTAGAAGTTATTTTTGCTTTGGTTGGTGTAGACTATATTACAAAATGTCTGTATGTTTTGAGGGATTGAGTTTACTTGCTATTGAATTAGCTGCAGCAGCTTTCACAGATGCATTAATTTAACATATGCGTTTGTAGTTAACTACTCCCTTGGCAGTAAAGGGAAATGAATCACCAAGCCCCAGAGCTAAAATCCTGTCCAGATTAACCAAATAGCCAATGCTTTCTAACTATGAGTTTCAGCAGCTCATACCCCTGGTGTACTGTGACAAAGAGGGACTTGAATGACACAATTACTTCTGGGGAAAATACCCAGTTACTGGAGCCGTGTTGCAGGCAGTCATCTCTCAGAAATTCTGGTTTGTCTAAGTGAGGGAATGCCTGTCTCAGTAACATGCTGGTTGTCCAAATATGCCCAGAGTAATAGAGAACCAAATCAACCAAGATATTATGCTCAAGCATCTTTTTGGTATGTCACCTTCACCTGGAAAGGTGCAGAGTACTTGCATCAGTTCTTGAGACATCAGAGCAGCATCACTGGTTTTGGTTAACTCAGTGAATGAAGGATTTCTGACAGGTTGGGATATTTTTCAGTAAGCATTTGCATGGTACGCTTGCCATGCTCATCTGGATGACACCTGCATAGAGAAAATTTTCGCTTATGAGCTTTAAATGCTTTGGGATGTGTTTTAAATAGTGATGATGTACAAAAAAATGCTCAATTTACCATGTAAAAGTAGAAAATAGTCATGCCTTAATTCCAGTCAGCAACTAAGTACCATGCAGCTTGCACCCCGACCTACTCCCACAGTGGGATGGGGAGGAGAATCAGAAAGAAGGCAAAACCCAGGGACTGAGATAAGAACAGTTTAATAATTGAAAGAAAAGCAGCAGCAGTAGCACTATTCTACAGCACTAGTGTTCCTGCTGTTATTCCTGTTGTAGCAGAGGGACAATAAAATGAGTGGAATAAAACGCAAGAGAAAGAAGTGAAGCACAATGCTGTTGTTCACTAACCACTGACTGATGCCCAGCCTGTCCCCCAGCAGTGCTGCCCCTGCCCCCCCAGTCAATTCCCTTTGGTTTGTGTATTGGGCATAACATTCTGTGCAATGAATATCCCTTTGGCCAGTTTGGGTCAGCTCTGCTGGCCATGCTCCCAACCAGCTCCTTATCTACCCCCACACTGGCAGAACTTGACTTGTGGTAAGCACAGCTCAGCAACAGCTAAAACATCACTGTGTTATCAGCATGATTCTCATGCTAAATTGAAAACATAGCGCTGCTCAGTGTCCTTTCAGTCTATTCCACCCCAGGGATGTGTTGAAGAACCTCAGTAGCCCCTCTTCCAGAGGCAGGTTTTAACATTAAATTAGTGTCAAGGACAGTCTAGGAGCATTTCAGCGTGTTAAACCACGTGAGGTTCTTGCTGGCTTACATGGCTTGTATTTTAACCTCGTGTTCAAAATGTTTCAATTCCTTACCCTCAATATTATAATATTTTAATATTATGCGTGTTATGTTTTTTTAAAGGAACAGATTTACAGTTGACACTTAGGCGCTTCAGGGAGCACAAGGAACGTGGGTGCAAGGAATCAATGTAGCTTTCAAATCTAAACACTGACTTGTATAACAGGTCTTTAGAAGAGTATCAAAAGAGTAAGGACCTGTAGATTGATTGTTTCTCTGCTTCTTGGGCAGTTAATATGCTGTATTTTGCAGAAAGGATGTTGCAACTGGACCATGACCATTTTGTTCTGATACCTTCTTGTATCTTGTGTCTTCAATTATCTGATAAGATGGTAAAGTACTTTTCATTGTCTGATATTAAGAAGCTTTTCTTTTATGATTTTTGGCTTGGATAATTGCAGGTATAATTTGGATGTGTTCAAAATTTCTTCATAAGCAGTACAAGTCTCCTGACAAGCTTTATTCCTCGGACTTTTAAGTCAAGGTTGTTGACAGACCTGAGGTTTTTGACTGCAGTGTTAAGGATTTCTGTAGGCTGTCCAAGACTCATGAAAGAAGAAAATAGTTTCTTCTCCTCGCATAGGATCTGAACCTTTGATGGCTTTTTTTCTGAGCTGTCATTGATGGTTTTCCATATTCCTTTATGGAAAGACCCACTTAATTGTTCTTTAGGCTCAAGCTGATTAAAGTATAGGCAAATAATTCACTCACCCAGTATGAAGCTGTATGAACTATACTTGTTTTTGCTTGGGCAGAAGAAACTTCTTTATCATTCATTATAGATCTGAACCAGCAACAGAGTAAATCCACAAGACCTTGGAGGTCAAATTGTGGAATTCTCTTTTTATATGTCTGTCAGGAAGACTTGTCAGCAATTATCTTCCTCATCTTTCTACTCTAACCCACTTTGTATCATAGAATCATAGAACTTAATAGCTTCTTCTAGAGGTTGTTTAAGAAAGGGCAAACAGCCAGGTGAGATGAGAAGAACACAGGAGCCTCAGTAGTGTGCTGATCAAAAGCTGAAGACAGCCACTGATTATTTGGATGTTTTTAACTCATTGGCATGGCCAAATAGTTACAAAAGTAAAAGGATGACCTTCAATGCCTTTATAGGCTAGGGACCCTTTAGCCTTCATGGAAGGATCCAGCACGCTTCCTTTTCTTGAATGATTCTTAAACATGCTGAGATCTCTAGATGAAGGTCTAGATGAAGGTTTATTTGCAATGTAGATTCTGATTGTGTTTGAAAGTTTTTTTATTGGTTAATTCAAGTATGTCTTCAGTGACCTTCAGTTTTGTCCCATATTCCTGCGTAGATGTTATTTTTTTGTATGCTACCAATGGTATGTGGTGCTGGTACATGTAGTACCCGGGTATATATAGTACGTATCTTGATACCTTGTGGGTTGCTCTACCCTGGGTTTCTAGATACATAACATCTACCCTTACACTTCTTGTCTTTGGCTGGAGGTGTTATTGTCCTTTCTGGTAATGGAAAGTAAAAATATGTTTGGAATCAAATTTTAAAAGGCCACTTAAAAAAAAAAAAAAGAAAATAGGGATGAAGATATGCATAGGAGATGTGCCCCAAATCATATGTCAGAGGATCTTTGCATCAGAGTATGCAATA
>WBND01001181.1:99118-129631 GCA_013398595.1 Tychaedon coryphoeus | reverse complement strand
GTAAAACATCTCATTTGAAGCACAAAGCTCAATATAACTGTAAATCTTCAACAGCTCTGATAGAAAATATATAAAAGTAAACATTTGTAGATGGATACTCCACTTTTTTCAGGTAATGCTTTTCCATGTACCCTGAACTATTTGAAACTTAAGATGTTTCTATAGGCTTACCAGAAACACTGAAAGCAAGATGTTTTCAATACCAGCTTCAGGAAAAATGGATCTCCTTAGAATAATAGATTTCTCCAATAGTCCTTGATTTCTTTTATATAGCTTCCTCTAATGAAAGCCAGTCCCATTCTCAAATACAGTTCGAGACAGTATTTATTTGAGGGTTTATTAATTCTTCTCTCCACTGGAAAAGAGCATTCCTGACTTCTGACAATAGTCATTGTACTGTTAAGTATGAAGATATTTTTATTATATCAGAAATGCATGAAAAATGGCTCAAGAGCGTTCCCGTATTTGGCATTGTAAGCTGAATTATCTTTAATTTTCTTTTTCTTAAACCGCTGCTATCAAGGGGTTTTCTATTTAGTTCAACCGGCAAATAACCACACTGTTAGAAATATTCCTATTTTTATACATAAGGTAAAATATTTTATCTTAGTTATAGAAACCAGACAGCTGAAGCATCTGCTTTCAATACACTTAAAAGGAATTGCATTGATGTTTTTGTTACAGAAAGAGCAAAGAGTATGTATTTTTCCTATATGAAATAAATGAACTGATGTTAAGAGGCTATGCTTTTTTTAAAAAAAGCCATATGTAGAAGGCAAATCATATTTGCCGTATTTATTTCTGCAGTAAACTGTTATTGGCTATGACACATGTCTAAATGTATGATACACAATGTACTGAGGTTCATTTGGAGTCTTGATTATTACTGATTTTTCATGAGGATTTTAAAGGATGCTCATCCTTCCATGTAACGGTATGGAGCAGGCAACCTCTAATTCATGGCTTGAAGCCCTTTGATCTGCTACAGATAGCAGCCTCTATCATTTATTTTGAGCTTCCCACCTATTCTGGAAAGCTGGACTGATTTTCTTCTGTGTCCTGGATTTTTGTTGGATGCTTTAGGATTCAGAATTTCAGCTGCTTTCCCAAGTACTGAGCGCTGCTACAATTTTCTGAAACATGAGTGTCAGCATGAAAGGCTTGAGGAAGAGTTGAGACATCTTTCTTGAGGACTAGGAGGAAATCTTACTTTTTAACTGAATGATGGTAAAAACTTGCTCGGGGTGGTGTTATGCACTAGTTTTCTGCAACTTTCTAAGTTTCAAACTGAAATGTAAAGTCTGTCTGCCTCACTTGTAGATTAATACAAAAGGCAACTTTATGTAAAATTCTTTGAATAAATTTAGTTCTGCATCTCATTTGTGCACTTTCAGGGTTTTTTTGGCTCCTTGTCACATTTGACAAATTCTTCCATTTTACTGTGTAGCAACTTACATTTTCAAGAGCAAATTCAATTTTTGTTGTCCATACATTGTAATAAATAGTTATCTGGCCTTTATTAATAGAGATGCTTGGGAAGCTGTGTATCTATTTGCAAATCTAGTCACGTGTACAAACATAGATGTTAGAGTTAGCACTCAGCTCAAACTGCTTTCCACAAACATGGGCTGTGGCTGTATTAAGAACTTCATTCAACATTAAAAAGTCATGGTTTTTTTTATTTTCAAGGTATCAAAGTTGTAACACTTTCTTTATGAGAACTGTAAGTCCATTTTCATTATTCCCTAAAGGTAGAAATTTTTGTTCTGTCTGGAATTACATATAGTGGGTTTAGGGCTGCTTTATGGTGTTATATTTTTTAAAAATTCAAATTTATGCTTAGTATAACAAGCTGAGAGAATCATGACCAGCTATTTTTTGCCCTGTATAAAGTCTTTAAAATTACCCTAAAATCTTTTGTAAAGCCTCACAGTATTTTTGGGAAATACGTGCATGTAATACATAATTACAGGGGGAAATCTACATTGACAATGATTTCATGCAATTGCATTTTTCCAGGAGTCATAGGATCCAGTATAACCATCTGGTGATTGACTGCTACATTCAGCACATAGCTTACAAGACTTGAATTTATCTTTGATTTTTAATAGTACTGTTTCCAAAGGCATTATTATAAACATTATTTTCTTTAAATGTTTTTTCCTATGTAAAACTTTATTTAGCTCATTTATTTTTATATTAGGAAATGCACTTTTCCCTGATGTCTTTTTTGTTTCTTTTTTCTTTCATCACTTGATTAATGTATTACACTGTTTTATTTATCTGGGTCTCTGGTTTTGGAAGCTTTTCATGGATTATATCTCTCGTCCAATTTTCTTTTCTATGAAAACATAATTATTTGTTTTCTTCTGTTTGTTTTTTCCTTGCCAGTATTTGAGTGTGTGTTTGTAGGGGATTACAAAGCATGGTAATAAATTGTTAATTGCATTAATGTGGTTGTCTTCAAAGACCACTGCTGAAGTATTTGAGAATTCTTAGGAATAGCTTATTAGAAATCTTTATATGCCTTTGACTAATTTGAGTGCCTGTAAAGATTAGGGGGCACTTCTGTCTTCCTTGTACTTGTTGGATTGAGAGGCCTATGAAGAGTTATTTGAATGGAGTTTTGCAGGTTTGCTGAAACATTTTATATCAGACATAAACTAAATTTGGAACCATGTTATATATAAACCAGGGAGTATATTAATATTTATTGTTCTTCTAATACTCTATTTTGTTATGCTAATAAGAAAAAGCATACTTTAAAAGTTATTGGATATTTGCAAAGCAGTGTTTTTGCCTCTATGACTTCAATACTTGGAGAATTTCTTGATAAAAACTTTAATGCTTTACCTGCTACCCATCTGCCTAGCTTTTTCTTTTTTGATAGTTGTAGATATAAATTCTTATTTTATGATTCTTTTTAATAAACCTACTTGGTTAAAGAAGTTTTCGAAATTGTGCAGGAAATCAAAAACTCCCACTGTGTGACCGTAACCTGAAAGTTCTTTTTCCGCTGTTTGACATCACTATTTTCATCCTCAGTAACCTTCAAACTCTTATCTTGTCTTTTCGCACGCTACACTAAATTAATCTGGATGAGTACAAATGAACATTATTTTGAGTGTAAGTTGACACATTGGACCCTGGAGAGAAAGGAAGATGGTGGTTAAGAAGGCAGAAAGAGAATAAGCAGGTTCCCATTCCAGTTCTTCAGTCAGCTGGAGCTCCTACCTGCCAACTCTTCCAAACCTTTTTGGGCTACAGCCACCTTTGTAGGGATTTAATTGCCTTCCTTGTTGTCAGGGGATATGCTACAGCGCACAGTGATTATAAGACCGCTAGAGGAAATGAATGCAGACACTGAGTTCCATCTCAAGAGCTCTTCCTGTGCTGCAGCCCAAAGCTCCTTTTAAGCCCTGCCTCTTTGTTTTTATGTAAAAAACGCTGCTAACCCCTAACCAAACAAAGAAAAAGCCCAGTAAGCTTTTCAGATGTTTTCACGAACAGTATAATCAGCATCTATTTAGTATGGGAACCTATGGTGGTGAAACTGTGTAACTGTGTAAAATAAAAATGGACTCTGTGGACATCGGATTTTCAGTGAGGTTTTGATACTTGTAACTGAAATAAGAACGTAAAAGCTAAGCTCTTAGCTATAGGACATATTTTCATCTGCAGTCATAAATCAGTTGTGAACATTTAGATTATGTTTTGTAGTAGTATAGGCTTATCTTTATTTCTAGGCTTAAAAATGTTCTAACTGCTCTTGGTTTAAATTTGTGCTGCAATGTAACCAACAGACTTGTAAAGCCATTTGACAGATCTTTTTGGAGGAGAAAGGTGCTGTGTAAGTACACAGTACTATATTTAATAAGTATGTGCAAGATAGTGTGTGTCAAACCATCCTGAAATCTCTATGCCACAACTCAGTTGTCTTATTTTTGAAGTAAGGAGCCCAGAGGGTGGCAGCGAAAGCAAAGTTATCCAGCTTTGTCCAAGCATTTCCTACAAAGACAAGCCATGCTGAAAAGTAGAGACATTTTAGAAATCACCAGGTTATCACTGGTAAAAAGAAACTGGCTAAGGAGAAAAGGGGATTTTTTTTTTGTGTCTAGTTGAGAGGCACAAGAGAGGAACACAAGAAACCAAGATCTGAGATTGCTGGGATCACTGTTGTATTTTTTGCAGGAATAGACAGGGTTCTCATAATTTCTTATACTAAAAGAGAGTGAGAGTGGTTCAGAATATCTGTTGGGAGTCAAAGGTGATTATTATAGCTGATGACAATTGATAGGCAAGAATTATGGCTGTTTCTTGATTCCCATGCTAACAGAGTTCTTAAAAGACATAAAGGTTTTCAAAATCTGGATTCAACTGAAGAGTTATGTGTGTTTCAGTTAGATCTGTCTCACTTACAAGTACTTAGCATGATCTCAGTTTCTTAATTCATGCTAAAGACTATGGATTATTATATATTATATTACAATAACAAAGATTTATGGATTATTTTAAGATGCCTTTTGTGTTACATCCATTTCACTGAAATGCTGTTCTTGTAATTTATCAATTAGCAACGTTCATTTATATCCAAAATAAAATTACTTAAAATTCACTTTAATAGAGGGGCTACCTATTTTTTAACACTCACTGTCAAGTAATAGATAATAGCTAATTATCTGAACTTGAAATCAAGGTGAGCTGCGTATAAAAAATTCATACTGTCTCTAGTTGTAATATCCTACAGAATATCTGAGTCAGGATGACGAAAGGCTATTGAAATTGGTTACTTCTGATGAATATTGAGGAGTAGTCAAAAAAAATTTCTCGTCAACTTTTTATGTCACTTGCACCTCTTTCTGCTGTAATCAGTGTGACTGCAAGCATATCTATCCCTGACATGAATCAAAATATTGTATTCACAGATGTGGGAGTTCTTCCTAAAAGAAAAGTAACATTGTTTTATGGACTGGCTCACAAATGTCTAATTTATGTACACAAGGTGGCAGTACTTTGTTTGCGGGTGATAGCAAGGGGTGGAATTGGATCTCACAAAACCTTTTTCTCTATAAAATACATCTGCACACATTATTTTTCCATTTTTATATTCTTATACCAAAAAAATTCAAAAAGATACATTATTGATAGTATATGCCAGTACTGGTTATGTTTCCATCTATGTTATTATTTAGAAATAGTTATGAATTAAAATATTTTAAAATACATTCTGAAGTTCTAATATTTATACTTTGAAATATTTATAGTACATACAGTAACCTTTATCTGAAAAACTTAGCTCTAAAGAAGATAATAAAGACAGCAGACTGTGATATAACAATATAATTTTAGTCTAAATTGATATCTCCTTATTATTTGCTCAGTAGTCTACAGTTCAGAGGTTTTGGTGCTGCAGTGATCATAGCTGATTCTCTGAATCTCTGAATTCTCTAAATCTGTAAGAAAAACTTGTTAACCCTCTTCTGGAAGTCATTCAAATGAAATGTAAATACTCAATTCAAAAATCATCTTATACCTTGCTGAGACAGTGGGCTTGTAACTGTAGTGTACAGTGGAAAGGAATATTTTTTAACCAAGATTCATAATTTACGATGCAAAATGTAACTGGGAGCCAAGAAAAACACAATAGGAGAATTTCATTAGACAGTCAGTCACATTTTGCACTGTTTGCACTTTTGGAAGGTTCAGGGTTTTGAGTTCAAATATGTAAGCAATATAATTGTGAGAAATAAATACTTCAAAAACTTCTTCATAAGGTGTAGGTAGAACATGAATTTGTTGGCAGCTGAAATAAAAATTAAAGGCATGGATACAAATGTGTTCTCTGGTTTTGTATCTGTGATGATCTCCATCTTGTCTGGCCACTCTGAGCTCCTGCTGAACTGAGGACTTATTGACTGGTGACAAATGTTGATTGATGTAATCACAGGAAAGGATGTCATGTTGGTTTTCTGTGATCTGCTACTTCCACTTACTGCTCCACCTAGCATAGAAGCATTATTTTACACTGATTTAGTCTCACTGCTATCCCAAATTTCATCACTGAGAAGGTAAATTTTTTTCCAGTAGATTAGTGGGGATGGACTTAATTTGAAGATTCTCATGTTCATGATGAACAAAATCATGTCTTGAGGTGCCTAGAACACAGTGAGTAATTCAACCAGAGCCACACAAACAGGTCAAACAGGAAACTGGAATTGCATTAAAGCCAATAGAGAAGAATTCGAAGTGTATGAGCTCGGCTTACTGATACTTCCCTTGGTCTTACTATGACTGAAATAAGCTGAAATACTGTCATCATTTTCTACAAAAGAAAAAAGCAGTGGAGATACCAAGCAGAAGTTTAGTCCCATGGATAATTTGTCCAGATAGCAGGAGGAAATAGTAAGTGAACTCTTGTAAATACAGGATTAAACCCAAAGTCGCTAAAATCAAAAAAGGCATTAGGATTCCACTTATTAATGAAGTACCATGCAATTGTGTGACAGCTGGATAGAATGGGAACATGAAGAGTCTTGTTCTGCTTTTTTGGGGCACAATTCGGTAGTTGTTTATTTTAGAGGAAACTGATACATATCTTCTGGCAGTTAAATAATGTTAATTCATTCCATTCATGGCCCCAAGCAAAAGATTTAGCCTGCCGTATCACTACTTATATGTTTCCTGCTCTGTCCAAGATGAATGTTAACTAAAACACATCTCCATAAGCAGATTAGGATGCTAGCTAGTACAGGAAATATTTTAAAATTTTGTCAACACTTTGAAGTAACCAGTAGTGGAGGTAGTTAATCCTGTCAATGAGCTACTTTGAAGGCTTAATAATGTTTGAGGCCATTACCTAGAGAATATACGTGGAGTTACAGACTTCAAACTACTTGCCATGGCAAATAATTTTGCATTTATAATTTGTGGAGAATTTTTTTTTTCTGTGGGGGAGATCATTCTTTCTCAACCAGTCATCCTATGTACTTCTGCTGAAAGTACTATACAAAAAATTAAATTGGAGCAACAGGTAAAAACTTATCTTTCAATCTGATGTGAATGCATTTCTTGTGCTTTGGAGTTGCTTTGGCTATTTACCTCCTAATGCAATTCCAATCTTGCAATTAGAAACCAAGTTTTCAGTCCGCCTGTGAATGTTGGGAACCCAAGACAAATAGAAACTCAAATTGAATGTGCCTATCTTAGGTACAGGCAAGTTAGTAAGAATATAAGGAAGGTTTTTATTTAGATGAAAATTTGAATTAAAATGTTACAGGACTGTAATGAGTTACAAAGTCCTTTATGTGTTCTGCCAGTAATTCAGGAAATACTTGGGCCTTCCATGTGAAACTTGAAAACTAGTAATTTAATCAGAATTAAGAGAGTGAGAACATAATCTTTTTTAGTCATTGTTGTCAGTACAGCCTGTGAATATCTTAGCATACAGTGGATGGTAAAGAAAACAAGGTGTGCTTTAAATACAAGTTTCATTACTAAAATTCTGAATGGGCTTCGGAGATTTCTTCTTTCTCTTTTTTCTAATTTGCTGCTGCCCCAGTAGACGTGGTGGTAGCGAGAGAAATTCTGAACAGAGTAGATGTCAGAACAACTTGGCAAATAGTATCTGTTTTGAGTACTTGAAATCCTGAGACCATGTTGGACAGTGGACGTGTTTGCTCCAGCTGACCACCAGCATGCTCTGCTGTCTGCTTTACCTGCCTGTCTAAAAATGTGCAAAGCAAATTTATGTCTTAGTACACTATTCCTTCTGTGATTTCTCAAAGTTGTACAAACGGAAAATCTGTAACATTTTCCTCCTCCCTACTGTTTCTATCAAGTACGCACACTAGCTGCTTTGCTTTTCCCCGACTTCTCTGGTGAGTGGGGAAATGTGCCTATGTTACTTTTATACAGAAATTACTTCTTGCACAGAGGAGCTGACAATTCTAACTCTGTTTGACCTGGTTTACGTGACTGCCACATTTTAGAGCTAATAGGATAACACTCTTTTCTTTGGAAAGCTTTAACTATCAGCAAAGTTTAATACTCTAAAGCAATATAATATTACTATGGGAAAGTAGGGAAATTTAGATCTGCAGTTAAGTGGTTTCATAGATTTTTATACATATTTTATTAGTAATGGTTTGCTAGAAAATATATTAAATTATAGTTATGTATAATGATCTATGAATACATAATGGAATTCTTACCTGAACTCTTCAGAGGGGTAAAAATACAACACATGGAAATTTCCTTAGGTTTTTTAATATGTAGATTTTATTTACAGATGCAGATTCTATGTAATGTACATATGTAATTTATTCTGTGTAATGTACATGATCATATGTCATCAACATATGTAGATTTTATTATTTTAGTTTTAGTAATATTTAAAATTAAATTATTTTAATTCAACTGCATAATTTCTTGTGATTTAGACAGTAACACTTTTGTGGATGTAGCTGGATCATTTTAAGAAATCATTTAATGCTGTTTGTGGTTGTCCTGCGGCAGAACATAATAGTCACTGTCATAGCTGAGATGCCATGAAGGAAGCACATGACTCCTTCTGTTTTGTTTCAGTGCAAAATCAGTTGAGGCTTGGCTGGAAGACATCTAAACTTAGAGTGTCAAGCTTTAAGATATTAACGTAAATGAACTGAGCACTCAGCTGGAAGATGATACTGTACCATTTGGTTTGTTAAATGCTACTGAAAAATTAGGAAGTAAAAAACATATCAAATTCATACAATTTCAGTCAAAATCCTTCTACTTGTTCTAAGTGGGGTTTTTTGCTGCTGTTTTGGGTGACAGTTTATTACTTTTTACTATCTTGATAGTGTTTGGGGTAGCCAGTGAGACAACACTGAGAGGGAAGTGCAGGCAGGTAACACTAAGTTATTTTCTCTTACAAAACTAAAAGCTATGCTATGATACAACAACGGAATAATTACTAGCGCTCTGAATTCCTAACAAAATCAGAACCATATCAACAAGACTCAGGGGCCCTATGACAGGAGAGAATGAAAGAAGTTTCTTCACTTATTTCTGAATGTGTTTATAATTGCTCAGTTATGAAATTTCCAGCTATTGAAAACTGCCAAGTTTTCTCACTTCAGTTTGAAAGGACACTATGTATCCTAATATTCCTTCTAGACAGATTATTTTGCAGTAAGATTGCATGAAAATTTACCCTGTCAAGTACTTTCAGAATTGAATAACATCAGGTGAAGTTTGAGCATTATTAGGTGGTATTAAAATCTGCATTTAGAGACTATAATTGGCAATCTATTAAGATTATGATACATAGAAAGATATATGCTCTTCCAGCTTCCAATAAATGTTTGCTAGTATATTCTCTGACTTTAAAGGAGGCAATTTTGCTTCATACAAATCATATAAAACATCATCAAGCTTGTTTTCTGTTGCTCTCTCCAAGCAGTGTACCAGTAACAGACGTGCTAGCCAGACAGCCATATGGAAAGAAATCAATTATCATTTTATGAAGAGCTTCTGAAATCTTCATTTAAGTTGGTTGGGGTTTTTTGGCCTTGCATTTGTTTATTTGTTTGTTTTTAAAGACGTTGCTATCTCAGTGCATTCTTTCCAAGTTAAAGGGAAGTTCTAAGAACCTTGGCATTCTTATCGAGGTTTAGACAGTATATCAGGGCAAATCAAGAGTTTTATAACTTTACCAGACATGGAGATTTTTTTCCTATGCTAAAATTTGTATGCTAAAATATTTCCAGTAAGGTATTATACATGAAGTATTCCAAATTTCTCATACAAGCTTCTCTGTGATGCTGCCCTTTGGGTAAGACCTGAGAACTGCGGAACTCAATTATTACTCACATTCTGTAATCTCTCTTCTTTATAGCATTTGTAAAAAAATGCATTGAGCTTGATTTTTTCTTTCATCAGTTTTGCTGACTTCAGCAGAATTAAATGAATGTAACAGATCTACCAGCTTCCTCTAATTCTTAAAGAGAATGGATCCCAAATCAATTCTAAAGATACATGAATTATGATGAGTAATGGATTTTATTTTTTTCCTCTTTGATTATCTTGGCTCTTCATTTGCTCTATCATTGCTTTATGTAAGTAGGAATTCACTACAAACTTGAATGTCCTTCAGCAGTATAGAAGAAATATCAGATGTGATGATAAAACTATTCTGCAGAGAGCTTCCTGACTTCCTATAAAAGACTTCACTTCTTCTACTGTCTAATGGGAGAAATTACCCATGTAAACCTCGTTCATCTTGTATAAATTTAGGTCATAACTCTTAGCAATACTACTGTTCCATTAATAGGATTGAGAATTTTATCTAACTTCTATAGGGTTCTGAGGTTTTCACAGAACTGAGCCTTTGCAATATTTAAATAATCTCTTTTACAATGTACATGTTTACAACTTGTTTTTACAACAATGTTAAAAAATAGATTTATTGAATATGTTTCCATTTTGGAAAGGAGAAACCGAGGCAGAGGTTTAGCGTACTGTTTTCTTAAGGTTAGCCGGAGAGACTCTTGATGAAATCCATTCTCAGTCCCCAAGACCCATTGACCATTATCTACAGTGTCATTTCAAGAAAAGACACTCTTTAAAGTTGTACATTAATAAATAGCTGGTAGAGATTAGGAGTTCTTTTTAATTAGAAAAAAAATCTGAGATACAAAAGGGTTTGAAAGGGTAAATCTCAATAGATAAGATCAGCTGCCTATTTGCAAAGCTCAGTGAAGCATATGTCAGCCCCTGTGGTATGAAAATAAAGCACAGAATGTGGTGAAATATTCTTTCATGTATGTGTACTCCTGGTTGGGATCAAGAAGTATAGAGCTGTATAAACATAGTATTTTTTTTCGAAATATCGAGTGAAGTTTTTTTCATTTTTATGGAACTATTTTAAAGTTTATCCAAGCATTCAAAAAGCACACTTTGAAGAATGTTTATAGCAGTTAGAGCATGGCAGTTGCCATTTCTTACTTTTGCTATTAAACTTACAAGCTTTTTATGGAAAAAAAAAGGCTGTTTTTACTCTTACTGTATACTAAGTCTTAATGGAGTAGCACAAGGCTATCTGCAAAAATAGAAAATCTGTCAAAACTGAGGCCACTGTTAGTCCAGGAAATACCTTAAGGCCTGAAGCATATAAACGTAATCTCTAAAACCTGAGGAAGAATGAAATCCACAACTGCTCAAAGCCCAGCTTCTCCACGCACGAAATGGTGCAACTGAGCTGGTGTATGCCCTTGTGTATTTTGTACTGCAAAGGAGAGTCATGGCAATACTTCAAGATTTTCTTCTTTGTACTGTCTCTCCTCCTTCACACTTCTCTGAATTTGCGGTATATGTGGTGGACTGTCTCCTAACTTTATTCCATGTGCAGCATCATTACTAAATTTGCTCAACTACATTTTCAAATTTTTGAACTACAGATTGAGCCATAACACACATTCTGGATGTCACTCCACCCTCTGTACAGTGCTATGGCAGTGGGATCTCAAAGATCTTGTTTGAGTTCACAAGGATTTGCTTATTTGTATAGAAATAGAACCTCTAGTCTGTAAACTCCCCATCTTGTCAGCAGCTACTGTGCAGTCATTATTTTTTAAATCTGCATATTTTTGCATTTAACAGATAACATTATGACAGTTTCCTTTACACTTGTCTTAGGAAAAGCCATCATGACATTCACTATGTAAGGAAGTAGTATCTATGTAAGCAATTCTTCTGCACCAGTGCACTAATTGTAAAATCATAGAATGATTTGGCTTGGAAGTGACCTTAAAGATCATTTAATTCCAACATCCCAGCCATGGACAGAAATACTTTTCACTAGACCAGTTTTCTCAGAGCTCTGTCCAGTTTGGCCCTGAACACTTCTGGGAATGGGATATTCACAGGTCCTCTAGCCAACCTCTTCCAATGCCTCACCATTCTTATAGTACAGAATTTCTTCCTAATATCTAAACTAAACGTACTTTCTGTCTGTTTGAAGCCGTGCCCCCTTGTCCTAGCTCGCTCTGTGTGCCCTTGTCCCTCTCCATCTTATGAGGTTTCTTCAACTGCTGGAAAGCTGCAGTTAGGTCACCTCAAAGCCTTCTCTTCTCCAGGCTGAGCAATCATAATTCTCTGAGCCTTTCCTCATAGCAGAGGTGCTCCATCCCTCTGATCATCTTGGTGTCCCTCCCTCTGGACTCTCTCCAGCAGCTCCATGTCCTTCCTGTGCTGGGTCCCAGGGCTGGAGGCAGCTCTGCAGGTGGGGTCTCACCAGAGCGGGGCAGAGGGGCAGAATCCCCTCCCTCCCCTGCTGCCCACGGGGCTCTGGATGCAGCCCAGGACACTCTTGGCTGTCTGGGCTGGGAGTGCCCATGGCTGGCTCATGTCCAGCTCTCACCCCCAGCACCCCCAGATCCTTCTGGGCAGGGCTGCTCTCCATCTGTTCGTCCCCAGCCTGGGCAGGCACCAGGGATTGTCCTGACCCAGGTGAAGCATCAGCACCTGGCCTTGTTAAACCTCAGGAGATTCCCAGGGGCCACTTCTTGAGCTTATCCAGGTCCCTCTGGATGGCATCCTGTCCCTCAGGAGTGTCACCTGCACCACTCAGCTTGGTGCGACCTGTAAACTTTCTGGGGGTGCACTTGATCCCTTCATTTGTGTCATTGATGAAGACATAAAATAACACTGATTTCAATATGGACCCCTGAAAGATGTCACTTCTCACTGATGGTCGTTAGGACTCTAAACTATTAACCACTGTAGCAGAGTAATTCAACAGTGTCATATTAGGAATGCAAATATTTTGTCAGTATTTTAGTGGGAAAACACCACTGGAACAATTCAGGAAGGAAGCTGTTATTTATTTTATAATACAAAACAATGTCTACTAAGGAATATGCATGGACTTGCTGGTTATGAACACTTTCTTGGCTTTCCTTATGACAGTAGACATATGACAATATAACGTATGACAATAGATGTAGTAAACTGTATTTGAAGTGGTGTATCAGATAGGTCTTTTCATTTATGTCTGAATTCCAAAATATTTTAGAGTTCTTAAAAAAGTAAGAGATACAATTTAATTGTTTTCCAGGCTTAAGCATGATTATCTGTGGCAAATCAGATTTCTGAGGGGTTCAGGGTACGATTATTTTTCCTAGTTGTTTATTTATGTTAGATCCGTTATGGTAGCTAGTTTTTCCAAGCCAGAAAGGAACTGCAGGCCACCTGGAATACTATTGCGTGTAAAAATCAGATAGTGGAATTAAACAATTTTCTAAATTTCTTCTTTCTTTATTTAATTGCTTGCTGGATTTATGTTCAGTTTGGGTAACAGGAAGCATTTAATTTTAGATAAGACTACTAATAAATATTTGAAAATAGATATTTATTGCTGAAAGACAGAGCATTATAGCTTAAGCAAAGAGCTGATTCATTTACCTGTGTAGTTCTCTGGTTGGAGCTTGCATGCACCTGACTAGCTCAGAGCACAAGCAGACACTGTGGGACTTGGCTGCCCTCACCTCGGTTATTTATAAGTTTCAGCATGAAAAATAATCTTATCTGTTTTCCTGTGCTCTAAGTGGCAAAACTGTTTGGCAAACTTAATTTTAAATTACATTGATTTTCTAAAGAATACCTCCCTGCTAATCACAACTTAATGACTGCTCTAAGATAATTGCTGTTAACTTGTATAAGTAGTGACACTTTGCATATTGACTCCAGACAAAAAACGCTTTTCAAATTCTGCTTGTCCTTTTGATTACAAGTCTTATCCTTTTTGCTGTCTCTGTGGTTAATATTGTTTCTTTTAGACACAGTTCTTGGTCTTGAAATTAAAAATAATTTTAAAACATATATTTTGAATGTGATTAAAAAATATCAGTAACAACTGTATACAAGGGTAACTGAAAAACAAGTAAAAATCATACTTCTTATTAGTATAAATTATTAGAAAACAAATACATTGGATGAGATCTATTGTTCATAATGCAAATTAAATGATCAGTGAAAGAGAATCCTGAACCCAGAATCTGTCAGGGTATTAAGTTCATAATTTATTGTTACAAGGTTTTACAAAGGTTTATAGACGTGTCAGTGAAATGTTAGTATTTTCACTATTTTAGCCTTTAAATTATTCTTCTGTAGTGCAGTGGGCTTCAGATTGCATCAATTTCTTCAGAGCATATGTGCTTCTGTGGTCAGAGGTTTGGTTTTGTTAAAGGAGAGATTTGGTTATTGTATTGCATTACTGCCTTCCATTGGAAGAGTTAAGTCATCAGAACCAGTGGCTCTGAGTGTTGCTTCATGTGCAGCTAATTTTTTCTGCCTGAATTTAACGATTGAAATGCTAATTTTTGAGGAGCACTATATATTTCTTCATGAGAGGTTTGTGATTTCCATGGCATATTTTAGTGTTCTTGTTCTTTCCAAGCTCCCTCTTGCTTCCCAATAGTGCTGTTGGTTATGATTTGAGGGATAGCAAGGTGTTTACTTGACTGCTTAGAGACAAATACAGTCAAATACCAGAGAACACTTGAAAGCAGTTTGATGTTAATTTTGAACCTTACCAGGGTGGTATTTTAATGCTTTGGGGGTTTTATACCTCTTTGGTTGGTGAAGCTCACTCACTGCCTCAGACTGTAGACTCATAACCAGTACATAGTGGCTCCACTTAGCTCCACTCAGGGCTGAAGAGTCTCAGGGTGTAACAAGGTCTCCCAGGACCACTTACATCACAAATACTGTGCTTATATTTTCTCATTAGTTCCTTTCAGTTGCCATGAATACAATTTTCCAATGTTTTAAGATTTAGATCAGAAATATAATAGCTCTGTGTTTATACACACACACACACACGTGCACATAAAATACACACTCACACACATACACAGACAAATATATATATATATATAAAAATCAATTATTTTTCACGATTTAAGGATCTGTGTTATCTTTTCTTACAGGTAGGAGCTTGCCGTTTATTTCATTAACCTTAAGCTTCCATTCAGGACAAGGAATGTAGGGATTAATTGGCTAAGAGAAGAAAAATTACAAGATTTCAGATTACTTATTTTTTCTATTTCGTTAAAGTTTTATTATTATTATTATTATTATTATTATTATTATTAAGCTCTTAAGTTTTGGGAAGTCATAAACCTTGACTCTGAGAAATCATTACGCATATTTGTATGTGTGAAGTTGTCAAGCATATGGGCCTAAATTTGAAATTTCCAATAGACATATCTGTGTTTCAGTCATGCAGTTTCGTGACTTTTGAGGAGACACGTTGACAGAGAAGCTTTATACCAGTTACTCTTTGTAGACCTAAGTAATTTTTTATGTCTACATACCAGGTGGGAAGAGCAGTTTACATAAGTACATGTTAGTGGATAAATTTCTGTAGTTTCTGTAACCCAGATAAAGAGTTGTCTCCTGATAACAATTGCTAAAAGTTGAACAACATTGTTTTCACCTTGAGATTTTTTTAGCTTTCTTCTTGAGATTTTTTTTAGTTTTCGAAATAGAAAGACATCCTAAAAAATTGTAACCGTAAAAGGCAATCTTAGGTTTATTAGTCTCTGAATGTCATTAATTTTGGGATGTTTTCAGTGTGGATATGTTCAACATCACAGTGCTCAGTTATCTTGCATTTCCAGTTATCTTACAGACTTCTGTGGTCTTGTAACTCTGTTTTGAATTAACAGTATGTGGGTACATTTTTAGTTATATTCTTGATTTCATAATATTGTTTGATTGGCTGGTTTATGTCAAACCAGTTTGTGCTTTTTGCCTTTTTCTTGCTCCTTATTGCACTATGAATTTCACAGTATGTGATATTAATTTCTTACTTTTAGAATCAAATGCAATAAAACTGAATTGCCTAACAGTCTGTCAGAGAACGGCATTCATAAAATATTGAGTGGGGAAAGCTTGGTGTAAGCATTTATTGGATAATATTTTAGGTTTAATAAATAAGCAGTGTCCTCCTAAAATTTTCTATGTTCTCTGTTTTGATATTTTAATGTGTTACATAGTTCTAAATGATAGCCATTTGCAAAATAGGAAGTGAAAATATTTCAACTTTTACCATGTCTGATCCAGACATGTATTATAAAAGCTCTAACTATACTTTTATTTCTTTATTCCTTGTCTCATTTTTGGTAGTAAGTTATTTTGAGTGTGAAAAATCTCTTTTCTTTCTGGAAGATTGTTTATATTTTAATACATTTAGTACAACAGATAACAGTCTGCTCAGTAACGTTGGGTCAAGACATTTAAGAAATTTTCTCAGCCTTGACTCAGAGCTGTTGCCACCATGTCCATGTTAGATCCTTGACAGAGAGGGGTTAGTCCCCAAGTTTTATGGGCTGTTTCTGGTGTGCTCACTTCTGAAATTTGTCACAATTTTAAATAATAACTTTTATTTGTTTATTTATCAGTGTGATGCTGGACTGTTTGTTTTGGTATTTTTAGATTAGGCTTCTTTGTTGTCTAATTCAGCAACATCATAAATATAAATACTTCCAAAGATAGATATGACAATATTCTGACATCATTTTGATGGATTATTGCAACAGAATTAAGGTGATCTTTGCTTTCTAGAAAAGGTTAATTTGATTTTTTCTTTTAACCTTTTTCTTTGCTGTCATGTATGACAAAGATTAAAAGGTAAAAGCAATAGATACACAACTCTTATTTTTCCTTTTGTTGTAAAGAAGCCAGTTGTTACAAGGAATTATATATTGTGTGACCATCTATAGAGCAGAGGCAAATAAGGCTATATAAAGTGTTTCTCCTGTCTCTGTCGTTTGATTTACATGAGGATGATCTACAGAAAGGTTAACAAAAATTAAAACTGGAATTAGATTTACTTATTCAAGGTATAGAAACCACACAAAAGCACATAAATTCAATATTTTAGCTATATGTAATTTTTTCCTCCAAACGAAATGTGCCAATAACTCATTCTTTTAGATGTTAGATGATTTTCGTATTTTCAAATAACAGAAAGAAATGAGGCAATAAAAGCATCATTTTTTTAACCTTTTTTCTTTTTACATTTTGGTTTTTTTCTTCCCTGTTTAGTGAAAATAGCTGAAGATTGTAAAGGTTTTCTTTTCCTAGTAGGAGAAAGTGAAGACTATTTCATTTAGACTCCAAGATGTCACTGAGAACAGGACTGTAGTCACTCAAGCCACTTTAAAAAACTTTAACTCTTAGAGCTGGCACTACCTGGAAGGATTAAAGGATGCATTTATAAGGGCCACACAATTGAGTACTTTTGCATTTGTGCAGATAATACAACTTTGACCCTGGCTGTTTGAAAAAGAGTGCAACTGAAGTTGTAGAGAAAATTAGTCTTTTATGTCATCCTGACTGCTTGTGGTGGTATTTTTAGACACTGATTGCTATACTCCGTTTTTGTTAGAGTAGTTTTCTCTCAGTGAGTAAAAATAAGCAAAAATAATTTGAAAACCTTTTAACAGTTCAAAAAATATTTTTTAGATTCAGAAATTTTATCCAAGGGTAAGAAGTGTTTCATAATATGATTGCTCTGCTAAATGATGTATATGATAATAAAAGCTTCCTTTAGCCTCAGTGTCCATTGAATTCATTACATCTTATTTGCCAAAATGCCTCATGAAAATAGTACTAATAAAACACATTACAATGATTTTCCTTTTATTCATATTACTAATAATAGCAATACAATCTCATTAGTAGGAATATGAAATAAATAATAAAAACACTCTCTCATGGCTTAGTTATCTTAATAAGCCAGTTAACAAAAATGAGAATGTTCTTCAAAATCATGTCTGACAGGAACAGGAGAAATTTTCCGTGTATATTGAATGTGTTTAGTGCTCTAAATCTTACTGTATTTAAGAAAATCTGTAGTTCTGATGTAACCTTGTATTAAAAAAGCATAGTCTGGTGTCAATATTTATTTCTTTTCTTTGTGTATTCATGAGGTAAGTTAACCTTTACCTAATGATAAGAATTGCAAAAATTTCTAAATATCAGGCTCTCACAGTTTTCCAGGGTTGAATATTTATAATAGTGTTTAAGGAACTGTGATTAAGGTACTCTGTCAGAGGTGTGCTGTTTATTAGTAGTTATGAATCTTCATTGTATGTTTTAGAAGATGGAAGCAGGGAGAGGACAAATAGGTATGAAGTGCTATTGTTCAGTTATTGCCTTATTGTGAGCTGTAAGAATTAGGTTGTTGCTTTTAAAAGGTAAAATTGCCACCATGAGCAGTTAGATTAGGAGATAATCTATTGGTGGTGGTAAGTGGAATAAGAAGATCCCTGAGGATTTAGATGCATCTTTCAAAAGTATGACAAATTCAACAATACTTATTTTCTTAAAAATTGGCAAGTAATTTAATTTTGTGTGCTGTTCAAGGGTTGATTTAAGTGTCAGAGCAAGTTAATGGGTAATTGACCTGAAAATTGAAGTTGAATATATTGGATTGGAAGAAATTCTTATAATTCATCTAATAAAATACACTTTTAAAAAATGTATCTATATAGAAAATAGCACAATAGTCATGCTAGTTGATCTAATGAACAACTGATCTACATTAACAGGATTGAAAAGGCTTTTTATGATTCTGTGATTTCTGAGTTATAAACAATGAAGTTGGAAGCATAGCATTGTAATATAAGTCACAAGTACATAATAAGCTTCTATTTAATTTCATTAATTAATTCATATGAATTTTCTTGCTTACACAAATAAACAGCAAAAGTATAATAAAAACCTCTGTGTTTCATAGCATATTCATCACAGTCATGATAAGGCAAATGAATGAGCTCCTTTTCTCATCTGTGCAAGCTTCTCCAGCAATGTGTTGGAACACCATGATCGTGTAACATTTCATGACCTTATCAATGCTGACTCATGCAGTAATCACTGAAGAAATACAAACATGAATTTTAAATTACATTTTCTTATATTTCGTGCTCATTACAGTGCATTTGTAGTTCTTCCCTAGAAGAAAGCTGTCAAAGCTTAAAATTTGCAACAGAAGCTTTGCAAAGTAATAAAGAAATGGAAATTCACATTTGGTAATTTTCCAAAGTGCTTGTCTGTATACATTTCAAGCAACATTTCAAGCAACATATTCAGAGACTTAGGGGAATATCCATATAGAGACATTCAATTTAAAATAATATTTTTCTGTAGTGTAAACATGTAGCCATCTTCATTTTCAGTGAAATGTTTGGAGGCATTTGCAAAATGAAGAAACTGATATACAGTATATTTTACCTGTGGAGCGTGCTCTTGCTATTTAAAAGTGATTTACTGACTTAGAGCAGTAATACATTTTACTGTGTTTTCCAGCTGTGTGGAGGTGATTGCCAGAGAAGGACGGAACCTGAAAGAGCTGTATTTAGTGTCCTGTAAGATCACAGACTATGGTATGTAATATGCCTATATCCTTATTTTTTGGGAAGATTGAAGTGGAATTCACAGGGACTGTTATCAAAGTATTGGAAATGTAGAGATAAAAATTTTCAAAACCTTCATCCATAAAAATAGGAAATTTATAAAAACTGTTTCACTTGCTTAAAAATACCTGCGGTTGGAAGTATAAAAACTCAGTGTGGATATTTGCTGCAAAGTATCCTTATAGAGTTGGCAATTACTGGGCAGACTGGGTAGGGTCCCCTTTTAACAGTCTTGGAGACCAGGAGAGCATTTGAGAGAAAATAAATTATGATAAAAGAGAGAGGAGCATATTAGGAGTTAAATGTCCTCTCTGATAGGCCACATAGAAAGACAGATCTTTTATTTAGTATAGGAAAAGTTCTAGTGCTTGTTTGGAAACTGTCTCTGTGGGGAGACTGCCTGTCTTTTTCAAATAAGATACTGACCTTAAATAAGACACATATTTTTGCTGTAAGACCAGATTCTCAAATGTCTATCTCCCACTTACATGCCTACATTTCAGTAGGATTTACAAGCTGTATATTTGAGATGTTCACTCCAGGCTTGCTGATTATTTTGTTTCTCATTCATTCTCATTTTTTGTAACTTTATAGTCCCTAGATTTTGATAAAGAATTACTATGTTGAAGTGATAACTTACCATTCCAGTGGTTGCAAACTCATTCTTCTATTTATCTTTTCAAATTCTGCACATCAGAGGGGTTTGTACTGTGCATTCAAGGGTATATTTTTCTGCAGAGTTCTGTCCACAGTACTGGAACCGTGCAGCTTTTACAGCTGCAGAGCTTGGAGCATGCCAGAGGACAGAAGCATGAGCCTTTACTGCCTTTTCCTCTGGTCTGCTGTTATTTGTACTTCCATGGGCAGAACAGATGTTGTCAGAGTTGAAAATGGTTTTTCTCAGCTCTTGTCCAAGATGAATTTCTGAATTTGTGAAATGTCTTGTGGAAATTCAGCGAGGGAAATTGTCTGTAAAACACAAGGTGATAATAATGAAGGTGCTTCTTGGCACTGCTGAAGGACGACAGGTGCAGGACAGGGTCTGAAGGCAGACTTAGCCCTCTGTCTGTGTGCTGCAGGTCTACAGGCCCTCCTCTTGTCCTTTCTGACTCTGACACCCATGAGGAAAGAGTTATCATGGGCATAGTGGAATCCATGTCTTGATGATCAATAATTTCTCAAACTGATCTCACCCTTCACTCACTGCAGTTACTCAGAGGAAAACATGATTTTTCCCCGAAGTAGGGAAACAACTGCAAAACTGAAGCAAAGAAACGTAGGATATAGAAAACCATATTTATGAAAGAATAAAGAGAGAGAAAAGGAAGTATCCATAGCTAGATAGAAGGCAGGAAGCGTGTTTCAGAGAATGAATGAGTAGAGAATAAATGTAGCATTTGGCTGATTAGCTCTATCCGACCTCAGCTTCTCCTCTGTATACTAAGGCCCATCTGTCACTCTCATGTTGTAATCTGCAGTCACTTAGCATCATTGCACTCAGTTACTGGGACTTTGAGAATATTTTCTGTTGATAGTGTGGCTACAATGCTTTACTATTCACTTAAAAATGCAACTATTTTTGCTGTTAAGGATCCAGTAAAACAGCTGAGATACTGACTGATTTTTGATACTTTATTGACTAATCGATTAGCATTACGATCTTCAGCATGTCTCAGCATGCCAACCTGACAAATAAATACTGCTTTTAATATGTGAGCTGCAAATGCAAAACAAACTGTAATAAAGTAGAATTTATAAACATAATTTATGGTTTTGAAGCAAGTCAAGATTTTGCCTTAGATTAAAAATGTGATAGCAAGTGAATGTTAGTTAGGTTGACTACAGTGTTGCAATGTTGAGCCAGGCATCACACTTTTCTCATTCATTTTCTGGTAATTCAGTTGAAGACTTTCTCGTATTTGCATTTGTTGCTTTTGTAAGTTAATAAGCGAGCTCCTTTCAGTGCTGTGAGCTCTTGTTTGCTGTTAAATCTCCTTTATCTAAGAATCTGTCTTTCTTCTCAAGGGGAGAAGAGCAGCCACTGTTCCTCAGAGGCTTTTGAAGCCCTCATGTCCTCAGTTGAGGAGCAGTTCCCTGACTTCTCAGGGAACATTTTAGGGGGTGTCCCATGGTCTTACACGGACTTTACTTCACACGTGCAGTTGTTTGGAGCACCAGGGAGTGTCTGAGGCTCTGTGACGCTGTGACTGGGTGGGAGCACAGTCCTGTGCAACTGTGCTCTGTTTTTTATTATCCTGAGGGTGAAACAAAGAGTTGTCTTTGCTTTGACAATTAAAATCTTGACACCAGGTTGGTACAAACACAGGATTTTGAAAGCCCTCTTTGAAACTGGTCAGTGGTAGGTTTTTATGCTAGGAAAGTCAGCAGAATTTTGATGTCTGGGGTAAGTTCATAATTGCTTAGTAACTCAACTGGGAAAAAAAGAGTAATATTACTAATTTCCAACAAAATTTTTAATCATTTGATGGATTGATTTATCAATAATAACTGCAGTAAATAAAGAATAATTACAGCAAAAACTGTATTGTTGTCCTTCAATTAACTCAATAAGGTATGGATGTGTGAGGTAATTTCATGTCCTCTAGAGAAGGCTGTGAAGTGCAATCTTTGTCATTTTATTAATATCCTTCTTTTATGTTTCTAATTTCTGCATAGGATAGATAGTATACAAAGCTACCAGGCATACATTTTTTTAATGTAATTGTTATTTTCAAAGTGCACTAAAATACTATATTTTATTTGAAAGCCTAAAAGCTTAAATAAAGCCTGCTGCACTGTATTTATGTAGCTATAGGCTGCATTCTTTTCTCTGACATTTTCTGACCAGAAAAATATTCTTTATAGTATACAGACAGATAGGATTCAAGCAAAAATTGAAGTATGTATACATACTGAGAGCTGTTAGCTGATGAGAAAAAAAATTCTTTATTTCATGTTACATTGCAAAATGAATAATTTTGTATTTTTGTATACCAAAAATGTGGTTTGTTTACTTCTGAAAGAAATTATGTTATTATATCCTTTTATGAGTCTAGCATAATTTTCTCAAGATGTATTTTTAATTCATGATGTCTTGTAACATGCTAGGATGTTGACAATTAGTTGGACAATCCAACACATTGTTAAATGCTAAATAATCATTAGAATGCATCTAGCCTGACAGGACAGAGTGAATTACTATAAAATTTGAGATACACACCTGCTCAAGAGCAGAGACAGAGTGAAGTTAAAGCTAAACATTAGTTCCTTGTAGCGTTTCGCCCTTTTGTTAGGCAGTCATGAATTAAGCATGGATTGTCAGTATTATCTTTGAATTTCCTGCCTTTTGTTGATTTGTGTCACAACCTTAACTTTACTTAAACATAGCGGGTTTTTTATTTAAGCTTTTCCTAAGAAGTGGTAAGGAAGTGGGACTTTCTCAGCTGTGGGGAGACTGTGTGTCAAATGAATTAGGTTGATGTGAAGATGCAGAGCGGTGAGCTAGGGCAGCAAGCACACACAGAATTGTGTAACTGTCTCTTCAATTTTATGCTCTAGTTCTGGGTTTTATTGATATCCTTAGTGCTGGGAATTTGTTTTAAGTAAACTATTACTTATCAAGTTTTGTAATAGTGCAGAGTGCTATGCACTCTGAAACACAAAAGTGAGATTTTGTGCTCAAAGGTAAAAAGATTCGATGAAACTAGTCTGTGAAACAGGAGTAGATGTTTTAAGGGTCTGATCTTGAGGTAATGTTAAGTGCATATTTACTAAGAATTACTTTACAACCACATTCTTTGCAATAATGAAAGATAAAAGTCTGCTTTACTTCCACTTTATAAAAGCAGGCAGACCAGTGTTTCGTCTATAAGTACAGAAAATGATTTCAAGGGGAAAGAGCCCAAACACCATCCCCCCAAAAAATAAACCCCTAAAGAAGTCACCTTTGAAAAATGCTTGACAGGAAGTGTTCAAATCCAGCACTTTGTACAGCTGTGCCTTGCAAAATCACCAGAGAGCTTTCTGAAAAAACAAAGTGCCCAAATGGTCAATTACTAGGAGTGCAGTTAGCAGAGTGCAGGGAATAAATTTATCTCACAATGTTGCCTGTCAAGTAACCTGCAGAAGATGACAGTTGTCTTCATAGTTACCTTGTAGAGTTTCCATTGCCTAGTAGTTCTGGATTTTGTGTAACTTTAAAAGTCTCTATTTCTAGCTGTAAAGTAATTGCACAAAGCTTTCAGTAGAAATGCTTGGCACAAGGAGCTGAGATGAGCTGTGGTCTTTTGCTGAAAACTGTAAGATTCTGAGTATTGAAAAGGAGCTCTCTAGATATGTAGCCTTTTTCTTTTCTAAAATGGGTACTATTCCTTTTTCATATTGCCTGTTTTTGACATTTAATGATGCATTTAGTGCTCTGGGGACACATGGGGTTTTTTTAAAGGTTTTTCTTCTGCTGAGGGTGTTTGCTGAAGCAAAAAAATGAATTTCAATAAACTTTAATGGAACTATGTAGTTTTTATATTAAAATGTTATAGATAGGGCATAGCTGTTACAAGTTGAAGTCTGGAGGAATAAGATAGCATTTATACTGAATCAAGTCCAATTGTCACAAGAAAAAAACTAACTTTAACTTGCACTTATTTTTCATAACTGGATTATGGATTCTTGTCTCAGAAGTGAGATACTACTAACAATGTTAAAATAGTTTCCCAAGATACTGTTAAATTATAATGTTTAAATATTTAGGATACATATGCTTTCTATTTTAAAATAGAATATTTTATTTATTAAGGGATCAAGTTGTCCTACTGAGAGTTTCTTGCATTTTCTCTCCAGTATTTAGCATTTGTCATGTAAATTATAAAAAATAAGCATACTGTGGGTATTTCCACAAAAATGGAAGTTTTATGTCTGCTTCTCATTTGGATTAGCAAATGTCTTTAAGGCTTGATCTCACTAAAACTTTCTTTCTTAATACTAGCTTTTTTTAATCTATTTTTAAAACACTGTGTCTTCTGTATAATAGAATTCAGAAGGCAAATACATTTTGGGGGGGATAAGAGCAGCATTTATGAATAGACAGAACAGAACAGGTGGTAAATACATTTCTGAGTTTAAAATATTTAATCCTCACCCTTTATTGGTTTGCAATCCCTTCATCAATTTATATAATTTAAATAAATACAACTTTCATTTTGTCTGTCAAAATTATTTTGAATTGTTGCTATATTGAATTCTAAGTTTCTCTTCTCTGAATAAATCTTTCCCCTATTAGGTTTTCCTATCCTCTGTGTGGTTCTTTCTCTTTTGCACTTTTTTAAATGATGGAATAAGAGCAAGCAGTGATCACACTAGCATCTGTGTTTATGCTTGTAGGTAATCTTTTAAGGACCAGGACCTCTGTTACCTTTTTTAGTGATGTTGTGTATGTTTTGTATATATGTATGTGTATATATATATGTGTATATATGTATATATGCATGTTTGTGCTGCTTGTATAAAATGGTGGTAATATAGTACATAGTAGTATTTAACTACTGTATATATACATATATATTGCTTTCTTATAAACCTTTTCTCTTCCTTTACACAAAAACATTTTCTCCCCAGTTTTTCTTCTGTTAGTTATTCAGAAACCTGAATTCACTGAAGTAGGTCTGCTGGATTGTTGATGTTTAGTGCCAAATTTTGAGGTTCTTTTCTTGGTTTTAGTATTTGTTTTCTGTGCATAGGTCACAACTCCAGAAGGCTGTAAGACTTAAATTACCTGAAGAGTAAGTAGGTGGCAAGCAATCTGTACCCTCTTGCATGTATTAATGGTAAATACTTGCTTACAAAATCTAGCAACTAGTAAAGAGGTTCTGTTTGCTTTTGGCATTAAAATGTTCACTCTTTCTGAATTCCAAAGCAAATATTTCCGTAGAAACCCTGGTAATTACGAGGATCAGTGAAAGCTTATTCTAGCAACAGAGGTGAGTTCCAGAGTTCTAGGTAGTTTAACAAACCAGCAATACTTATTGCAACTTACTGCCTCTTCCTCCATTATAATGGCATTACTGTGTATGTTACAGTGTGCAGGGAGAAGTTGGAGTCTTCTCACATATTTCAAAACCTCTGAAAATTTCTTTTCAGCTAGGAGGAAAAATTACAGTGTAGAGCTTTTGTAAGGACATTTTAAAATTTGTTTGGTTTTATATTTATTTATTGTCATCTTAGTTTGGAGTAGTTGGTTGTATGGAGTCTTGCAGTTAGTGACACCTAGTTTTATTTCCATGAGGGATCATGTTGGCATTAAAACCAAAAGACTTGTTAATGTGAGTAAAGATAGCTGTGTATTGATGTATTTTGGGAATAGGACCCTAGCAGAGGACATTTTTTTTCAGTTCTGTTAGGAACTTCTAGGAATGTTCAGGAGTGAATAGAAAACTTCAGTCACCTATCTGTAGAAATCATTAATAAGGAAAAGTCAAATTAAAACTTTATCAAAAGTAATTCCTGAAGCAGAAAAGAGCTCTTGAACAATCTTGTCAGCACTATATATAATTCATAACTATCAAAACCCCAAATTTTCTTTTTGTGTAAGTTTTATCTGTATTCCCAACGTCACAAAAATGGCATGCAGTTTTCCTTAGAAGTTGATTTGAAATACCACTGTGCATCTTCAAGACCCATACAGTGAGATAAACTACCGCAATACTGTATTTCTCAAATAACAGACAGTTGCAAATCCTTTGTCCTCTGGTACATAAGAAAGGATTTTCTGTGTAAGCAATGAGATGAGACAAAATTTCAAACTATCTTTTGAATAGTGGAAGGTGGATTGTCCCCCTTAACCTGTACCCTTGAAAATAATTCAGTATAATAGCCAGCTGGAGGAAGGTGGATGTAGATACACCTTTGAATCGTCAAGATGAACAGAGCAGAAGCCTATGATTTGTACACAGCTTGTTCCCAGTTGCTTGTTCTGGCTGTGGGAAACAGAGATATGTTGTACTTCAGATTTGATTTGTCTTGTAGAGAGATCCACGGGTACTGTTATTTTAATTTAAGCTTTTCTGTGGGAAACATAGGCTTTGTGTTGTTATTTCAATTCTTGGATGCGAAATTTTGCAGCAATTTATCAGTCATAATAGAAAGTTTAATTTTGTACTGTTTTATCACTAGAGAGAAGTGCTTAAGTTAATCTTCAGGGAAAATGCTCCTCATTTCTGAGTTCCAAGACGCATATTTCTGATACAGCAAAAATTGAAATGGCCACAACCTCTGCATGTACTGACAGAAATATGTTTTCAGGTTCTTGCTTTATTTACTGTGTTAGGAGACTTTAATATAGTACCGAACTTCCATTTAACTCAAGATCTGACTTCTGTTCTCTTGTGTTAGTTGTATTTTCTTTTTTATATGTGACCTAAAAGAGAAACATATAGCTTTAGTCCTCCAATACACTTGTTAACCCCTGTATTAAAACCAGTATGCTGTTTGCCTCTCCCAGTAAGCTACTACACAGCAGAAGTAATAGATCTAAACACTTGTCTGTGGAGGTCAAGACTGATTTAAAGCACAAATAAATGATTACATGTAAATTGTGCAATTATGATCATATTATGAACATTAGGGTCATTGTTGTTTTTTGTTTTTTTGATTTTGATTTTGCCCCTCAGACTACCAACAAAATGTATTGTCATTTTATACTTTCAATTGGTATCTATTCTGTCACACTGCAAGGAAGAAGACCAATTCTAATAGAACATTTGATTTGCAGTCAGAGGTGGATTACTTAACAAAAACAATAGTGAAACTTTATTTAGCGTAGATTTATTTCTGGTTTGAATAGAATAATTTAAATATTTAAAAGCTGTAATATTTTTTGACAAACAGCAAATTACAGCTCATACTAACACAGTGTTGCTATAAGTCAGTTTTAAATTGAGTTCATTTACTTCTGAATATGTTTGAAATTTATCCATAAACCACATTATTTGTTGAGTAGCTATTACAATATACATTAAAAAATCCATACATTTGGTACATTTAAAATTATTCATATAAACCTAGTATTAGTCTCAGAGGGGACTGATGACTGATAGTTTGCAGTTGCTATTTACTTCTCCAAAATTCTAGGAGCCAGTTTTATGATCCCACTTTTAACTGCACTATAAAATATATTTTACAAATTGCATTTTGAAGTTAGTGTGTTTCTGCAGTGTTTCTACAGCCTAAATAATAGTGGCTGTTTTCTTCAGCTGGCATCCAAAAGGGACAAGCTCATTCACAGTTCTTAAACATAAAAACTATTGTTTGAACTTAGCAGGTAGTAAAATCATTTCATCATAATTGCTCCAACTAAGTTAAATCTTTTAAAACATTCACTTTTTGGTGGAAGAATTTCCTTTCCGTATTCTGTTTTGTATGTTCTCTTGGTTTGTTGTTGAATTCCAATAATACTCAAATTACTCAAGAAAAATATAATTTTGACCATAACCTGTCTGCCTGCCTTAAAAAATTCAAATAAAGCACTTTGTAGACATACCAGTAGTGTAGTTATTTTGAATGCCTAACTTTAAAAAAAAATTTCTTGTAGTGATTTCTGTAGTCTTCTCTAGTAAGATTGTGCTAAAGGAATGAATACTTAGAAATGAGTTTTTTTTCTTTAAATACATGAAAAAATAGTGATTAAGATATTGATGTAGCTGACTAGAATAAGAAGGAAATTACATTGCTAATACCGCAGCAATAGGATAAATACTGGTTTAGAGCTTTATTTTTTTTTAATTAAAAACATGAAATGCCTAATTAAAACAGTTCAGTGCTTCAATGTTTCTAACAATTTGAAGGAAGACATGGAAACAAATTCTAACTTTACTACATATCTGCCTTTTGACATATTACTGAGGTCTCACTATGAATATGCATTTATAACATAATTTAGAATTATGCTATTAACATTATGTTATGTGTAAGTATCGTATTTGCCAAATGCTTAAATTCCCAGTCATAGGGACTTGATAATTTTAAATTCATATTAGCTTGAAACATGAATTGCAACTCAAATAAAATAAAAAAAAAACAGCAAAATACTTACTAAAATATTCAACTTTTATCAACTTGTCTAAGAACAGAGGATGCATCTGAAAAACATTTAAATTTATTTAGTCAAATGTAGTGAGTGGCACTTCCCTCTGCATTCCTGTAATTGTGATTCTGGGTTAGCTTTGTTATGACAAAAGCATTTGATTTTTATATCTGTGATAAATTATATAAAGAAGTTCATGCTGTCTTTGTAAACTGTAAATTCTTCGCAGCATAGAACAGAGTGTAGAAACTGTCTTGTTACCAGTGAAGGGAATGTGATTTACTTCAGAAATAATCAAGTAATCATTGTGCTTTCCAAATTTATTAAATTGACATAAAAATTTTGTTTTGGTCAACTTCAAATATTTGAAGAGTTTTCTATTAAAAAATTTGTCTCAAAGTAGCTTTTAAAGTATTTATTTTAGTTTCTCTTAAGTCAAGTGGAATCATTTTAGCTTTTGAAATGTCAAGTATCTTTCCAGAACACTCAGACAGCAAGATTGCTTTATTTGTAGTTCTCTTTGGCTTGGTGCCATCATCCCTTAATTTTAGCTATACATACTGAACCATATTTCTTCTAATTACAAGATGCCTAATACAGAAGGGTAGGAAAGTATGTCCAAAAATGTGATGCACAAGATTCTTAGCACAAAGAGAAATGAAGAAATATGGTTAAAGAGAATTCTTGAAAAGTGTAAGAAAACAATTCTAATATGTCTGAAATTCTAAATAATGTGCGGTTTGGGATATTTTGTTCATTTTTGCATATTTTGTAATAGGTAGAGTGAAATATATTCCATGATGTCAACCTGTTTAGATATTTCTAAAAAGAATACAAATATGGGAATGTTTAAATGTTATTACCTAGGCATAATGATCCAGATTACAAATTTACAAGACTTTTCAGTAATCTGAGGACATTAATATTTCTTTTTTTTTGGGAGGGGGTGAGGTGGGTAGGTGTCCATGTTTAATGTTTCGTTGCGATTTTTTAAAACTCCTTTTAATAGAATTTATGATATATATGATGCAACTCAGTTATCTTTTGGGAACTCAGGGGCTCTGGGAACATGGTACTTTTGCTATGTATGGATATTAAAATAAAGATTAAATGGAAAATAATTTTTTCATACTTCCAGATTTTGAAAGCAGTGAAATAGGTTGCATTTTGTATAAATAATTTTTAATTGGAGATAGTAAAAGCATATCTCTCTGTTTCAAGTATGAAATCAAGTATGTTCCTTGATTAAATCTGTACGTCTACATTACTAATAATTGTCTGGTCAAATTTATGTTTAAAAATGTGTGCTCTCTCAAATAACCTAATTAATTCATGTATCTTGTTTTATGAGTATGTGAATTAGTCAGCCTTACACAGAAGTATTTTCTTAATGTAATTGAAAAAAATTATTATCCTGAAGTTTAGCCAGCAACCAGTAAACAAAAAATGTTGAGGATGAAATCATCATTGTTTATTGTTTGTAAGGGTTTCTCAAAAGTCTAGGTCTTGCATTAAAGCATGAGCCATACTATTAAGTTGATATAGTCAATAAATCATATAAATTTTGATTAAAGCAGACCTATGTTGAATCACTCAGTCCAGCCAGGCACCCAGGGTGGGGATGTCACCAGCCCTTCATCATGTCCAGTCTGGCTCTGTGTGGCTCTGCTCTGCCTGATATTTCTTTGAAATCTCTATGGACAGAGGATCCACCATGTGTCTCTGGCCATTTTATCAATGCTTCATTTACTCTGCTAAAGACTTTTGTTTTTTCCCTCTAATGCCCAACCTAAATCTCACATGCTACACTGTGGTCATTGACCTTGTTACCTCTTTTCGTGAGCTGTGAGTCAGCTTTGATTCCATCCTTTTTTATAACTACCAGTACAACTCAGATCTTGCCAAAGTATTTTATTTGTGGGAAGAAGAAAAGTGTGTTATTTTTGTGAAACAAACCTGAAACTTAAAAAAAAA
>WBND01001181.1:71884-94827 GCA_013398595.1 Tychaedon coryphoeus | reverse complement strand
TCTTGCTCCCAAATTTAAACGTTTAAATGAACCTTATCTCTATTATGATTAAATTCTTTCTTTTCCAGATGGAGGCTGAGTATTAGAAAATGGCATCAATTTGTGACAATGTATCATACATTCCAAAGCTTTACTTTTCATTACGTACTTTAGGTGTTCAGTGTTTCTAGTCAGGAAAAAGGTCTCAGAGAGTCAGATCTATGTTAAGAAGCCCTGGAACCTCTTACAAACACCATCAGGTTGCAAATTGTCATGAGGTAGTAGGATATTTTAGTCAGAAATTTATACAAAGTCAGGCACTTTTCATTGATATTTTTCAATCTTCATGGCTATTGTAAAACCAGCCATTTACCTTCACATTTTCTTTTAGCTATGCCTGCCCCTTAGATTTGCTCAGAATTGTGGCCTATCCTGCCTAATTTCTTTATCAGTGATGTGGACAAGGGGATCAAATGCCCTCTAACTCAGATTGTTAATCAGTGAGAGGGCAGGAAGGCTCTGCATAGGGATCTGGACAGGCTGGATCCATGGTCCAAGGTGAGTGGTCTGAGGTTCAACATCATCGAGTGTCAGGATCTCCCCTGGGTCACAACAACTCCAGACAGTGTTACAGGCTGGCAAAGAGTGGCTGTAAAGCTGCCTTGTGGGAAAAGGACCTGGGGGTGCTGGCAGACAGCAGCTGAGCATGAGCCAGCTGTGCCCAGGTGGCCAAGAAGGCCAAGGACACCTGGTCTGTGCCAGCAATAGTGGTGCAGCAGGAGCAGGGCAGTGACCTGTGCCATGTGCTGGGCACTGGTGAGGCCACACCTCAAATCCTGTGTCCAGCTCTGGGCCACTCCATTCTGGAAGGACACTGAGGGACTGGAGCATGTCCAGAGAAGGACAGCAGGGCTGGGTAAGGGTCTGGAGCACAATTCTGATGAGGGGCAGCTGAGGCTGTTCAGACTGGAGGAAAGGGTGGGGGGGAGTTACTGCTCTCTAAAACAGAAAATGTTGTAACCTGGTGAGGGTCAGGCTCTTCAGTTCTTCTCCCTGTTAACAAGTGACAAGACAACAGGGAACAGTGTCCAGTTGAGCCATAGGAGGTTGAGATTTCATCCTAGGAAGAATTTCTTCACCAGATGTGTTGGAGGCTACCCAGGGTAGTATTTAAGAGACATGTAGAAGTGGTACACAGGGCCATGGGTTAGTGGCGGACCTGACACTGATGGTTAATGTTTGGACTTTCCAACCTCAATGATTCTGCAATCTTAATACGTAATTTTGTGTGTCCAGATATGAAGAGTTTCTAGTGTCTTTATATTCTGAGATTGGGAGATTTAATAAAACATCCATTTCTTTTCTATTTACAACGGCGTTACAAACATCAGGTTTACTAACACATACTTGCTTAGCAAGTACTTAGAAGAGTAAGAATTTCTTCTTCTCTTCATTTGTTTTGTTGTTGCTGTCTCCACATTACAGTGTCTGTAGTTTGCCATTGGTACCTGCATACTTGCAGGAAATTGTCTTAGCTTTTGTGGATTTAATCCTTTTGTTCTTCAGATATGTTCTGTGTGCTCTTTTAATTTATTCAGAAGAAAAGCAAATCCCTATTCAAAAGTGACTGGTTTAAGATGGGAAAGAAACCATAAAAACTAAGTTATTCTTTCCAGCTCCAAGTACATGTTTAATTTAGCTTTCAGTTTGGTACTCACATTCATTTCATTACTCATATTTACCTTTTCCATGAGCTTGTTTTCCATCTTACTTCTCAGAGTAAGAACAAGCAAAATATTTCAGCTGTCGTAATGACAATAGAATGCATCTGAAGTTGGTGTTTGCTTTTGTTTGCAGACAGCAAAAGAATAACAGGTGAGGAGTTCTAGCTTAAATATTTACATGTGAATTTAGCAGCTGCAAAGTCAGTAATCTGATTAAAATTAGATACAGTACTTATGGGTTCTGTACAAACTGTTGGGCACCCAACTTTTAAACAGATTTCAGAAATATTGTATGTCATACAGTATTTAAAAACTGGTTTTATGAGCTTCTTCTGAGTATTGTGGTTGTCAATTTAAAAGTGGAATTAGCTAACAGACATTTTAAGACACTTCTGTCTACCCAAATAGCATTTGAGTACCAAGAGACCAATATTGATTGACAAAATATTTGTTGCTCTGTCTAGAATCTTTGGCATCAATTAATTGTTCTTACTGAAGAAAACATAGGCTAAAATTGCATAAAACTAGGGTGGGAAAAATAACTGCATTTGTGGTAGGGTTACATAATATACTTGGAGCTATTTTATATAATTATGAAATTATTGTTCTTACATAGTATAAGTAGTTTAGAGTGACATTTTAAAGGAGAAACAAAGATTAAAAATAAAAAATGTATATAAAATATATATGATCCAGAAAGTTCACAAATTGGTCTGTTACTGTAATACTTAAAGTAGCGAATGTGAAGCTCCTTTCTAATTTGATTCATGAACAAAGGAAAACTTGTTATAGGAAGATGTGAAATATTAGGAAAAACTCTCCATTGAAAAGACCCTGAGAAATAATTCCCTCAATATCAAGGTCCAGGAGACGTCTTTTTTCTCCACTAGGCAGAGGTAAGCCTCAGACTGTCTGGCAGCAAATAAACAGGGAAAATTATGCACAAAATACATGTCTACTTTAGATTCCAAATTAGGCAAGCTGACCTGCAGAGTCACCACTTCAGAAAGAAAAATGGACACAGCCTAATGTAAGAAGCTTTGCAAATGCATTTGTCAGAGAGAAGTCACCAGGAAAGGACTGAAAAATAGGAGCAGCAGAGAGAGGGATTTATTTTTTCTTCTTTGTAGAAATTGGTTTCCTGAAGTTTTGGGTTTGGATATCATAGATGACTAGAATCATTTGAAGCTTATCAAATCCCTCTCAGCCAGCAAAATAAGTAAGCATTAGGACATATGATAAAAAGCAGCAGACAGTTTTCATGAGAAAGACCATGGTTTTTTTAACATGAAAAGCTTTTTTTGTAGTTGCAGACATTGGCTTCACTTTGCAAGCACAAAGCCAGTCATTCATGCTGCTTAAGCGTTTCTCTATCGTCTTAAAAACTGACATCTGATATGTCATGCAAATTCCTGCGTTAATTATCAGTGCTAGACACCTCCTTTCTGCAACTCTTCAGCTTCCTGCAAACTTCCAACAAAATCAATGGTGGAATGAGTTCTTGTGATATTTACACTTGAAAGGTAAGATTGCTTTAAGTGATGGGATTTGAAGAACCTGAAAATTCATCTTCTTCAGATCTTTATATCTTCTTCTATATTGCAGTGGTGGTACAGTTTTGAAGTTCCTCTGCCGTGGGATAAAAATCCAAGCCTGCCTGCCATAATTTGGCTGTCTCTGTAAAGTATACATTTTTCTGTTCCTAGTGTTTTATTCTTGCCTGGAGTATTTTTCAATCAGATTGTTGTTTCTGCCCACTATTGCTGCATGTTTGATTCCTGCTCAGCCTCTCTTCATGTGGGTAATGCCATTTCCTAGATTGCTCATTTATTGCCTCTGGTAGGAAGGAGAAATTATGCATGTTTTCAGATACAGAATAATTGTCTACTAATGGAGTTTATGAAAGATAAAATTCAGTTTACTGTCTCTGTTGAGAGTGATTTTTGACTTTATATGCCAGAGTAGGTCAGAATTGCGTGATCAACTCCTGTGGAGAAATAAGAGCAGAAAGTGAGAGAAAAGTTTTGAAAAAGAAAGAGGTATTTAAAGAATGATGGAGGAGGGAAGGGATCCTCAATAGGATATTACGTGATTGGAAAAATTAAATTGTGCTACAACATCTGGATTTGATGGATGGACTGCTTGGGGAATAAGGAACTGTCTGGATGGGTGCACTTAAAGGGTTATGGTCAGTGACTCAGTGTCCATGTGGAGACCTGGTGGTCATCAGGAGTTGGTGTTGGGACTGGCCTCGCTAAACACTTTTGTCAGTGACACAAATCTGCTGACACCAAGCTGTGTGGTGTGATGGACACACTGCAAGGAGGGGATGTCACCCAGAGGGACCCCGAGAGTGGCCTGTGTGGATTTCATGAAGTTCGACAGGGCCAAGTGCAAGGTCCTGCACCTGGGTTGGGGCAATTCCAAGTACAACATAAACACAGGCTGGGCAGGAAATGGATTGAGAGCAGCCCTGCCCAGAAGGATCTGGGGGTGCTGGGGGTGAGAGCTGGACATGAGCCAGCCATGGGCACTCCCAGCCCAGACAGCCAAGAGTGTCCTGGGCTGTATCCAGAGCCCTGTGGGCAGCAGGGGAGGGAGGGGATTCTGCCCCTCTGCCCCACTCTGGTGAGACCCCACCTGCAGAGCTGCCTCCAGCCCTGGGGTCCCCAAACTGAGAAGGATGGGAAACAAGGCTGGAAGAAGCCATGAAGATGTTCAGTCTGAACACTTCTCCTATGGAGACAGCCTGAGAGCGCTGGACTTTTCGGCCTTACTGCATTCTTTCATTACCGTAAGGGAGGCTACAGGAGAGTAACAGAGGGAGTTCTGGAATGGCATTAGTGATAGAACAAGGAATAATGGGGTTTTAAATAGAACAAGAGCGGGTTTAAGATTATATATTAGGAAAAAATTTGTTACTAGAAGAGTGGTGAGGCCCTGGCACAGGTTGGCCAGAGACATCATGGCTTCCTCATTCTTGGAAATGTTCAAGGCCGTGTTGGACAGGGCTTTGAGACATCTGGTCTAGTGGAAGGTGTTCCTGTCCATGGGAGCAGGGTGTTAATGATCTAATCTTTAGGGTCTATTCCAACCCAAGGCATTCTGTTATTCTCTGATCTGCCTTACTTCTCTGCTTTTGAATTGTCTTTTCGTTCATGTTGCCTGCTAGGAAAGGCAGATTCCAAAATTTACTTGTGCCACTCTTCATTTTATTCTACTTCTTTCTGGCAGAAAGAAAGAGGATAAAAGTTTGGTGTTTTGGGTTATTTATGTATCTTGTAACTTACATAATGTCCTCTGGTGTTACGAGTACTTTCCATGAGCTATTCAAGGAGCTTTAAATGCTTTATGTTCTCTATGTGTGGAACAAGACTGGTTATGCATACTTAGAGATGCAGGGTAATTGTCTACTCAAGCAGTTAATGAAGTATAAAGTACAATTTCTAAATTCATACCCTCAATTATTTCGCTATTGCTTTCCTGAGTAGGCAAACCAGAAGAATTGTAGAGCTATCCTGCACCTTCTGGATCAATACTATATCATGGACCATGTGAAAAGAAACAGTCTGACCTTCTTTGTATGCAATGAAACTGTTTAATATAATCTCTTAGTTGTAGCACGTAATGAGTCATCTGTAGGTTGGAATCTTACTGGTTTTTAAAGGATCGCTTCTGGTTTATGTTTCTATTTTACGTGAAGACTGGAAGAGAGGATACAAAAGGATACAGTTAATCAAGTATAAAGCATTTTTCAAACTGTTTCGTTTCAATTGACTAAAAGAATTTTTTTAAAGCATTTTATCATTGATGGTCCTTTTTTTTTGTTGTTTTTCTGCAATCAGCTTTCACAACATATGCTAGGGTAATGCTTAAACAAAGCTTTAAAATGGAATTGTGACTTAACTGGTCAGCAGTGTTTCAATTTAATCACTTTAATATCTCATATTCAGGGAATGAAGATGTATTAAATAGAAAAATGGGATGATGCTTTTATCAAATAAGCAGTCTAGTAATTGTGATGAGATACTTCAATGAATGGAAGGGTTTTCCAAATATGCAGTGATTCTTCAACAGATTTCTACCTTATGATTTACAGAAGCAGGAAAGTGTTTGTTGAACTAGCAAGAAAAAAGACCAATTTCTAGTATTGCAGGAAACATTTTTTCTTACAAATAAATGATCTATACAGAGGTAGCAATTTATCTTGCATTGAAGAAAACAAGCTGTTTTCAGGATTTTTTAGTAGTTGAAAAAAAATATTAAAGCTAAATGTCTTCATGCAGGTTTCACAAACTAGCATTAACAGTCCTGCTTTTGTTTGCTGCAGACAAAGTTCAGGAGAGCATCCCTGTTCAGGAAAGTCGTGAAGTAGCAGCTGCTATGAAAAGAGATAGGTTTAAATGCAATTTAACTACTATCTGAAATTAATGTTTGCATTTGCTACATGCAAGAATATTACTAGTTCAATGTGGTGCTTCTTTATTTATTGGTAGTGTTTGTTAACAGCCCTAAAGTAAGCATACTTGAAAAAGCCATATTCAAAGCTCCAGATAATTTCTCTCCTCACGGCTTTTCTTCACATTATAAATGTTGTTATTATAAAATACAGCCCAAACACTGGGCAGGTAATGGAAGCATTTACTTCTTGGGTCAGAAAACAAATAAATGTGGTGTGTGGACTAGAGCAATTATTGACGTGTATGTTTTCAAATAATGGTGTAATCTGAGGTACAGGGAAATGGAGTTAATAAGCAAAGGTAGAAACATAGATGCCTGTGCTTAGATGAACTCAGTAGAAGACACATTAGTTTTGTATTAGTTTTTATTTCATTTAATTTTGGTTTTGATGCGTGACAGCTTGGGTTTTATTTGTAGTGGAGAATAATATCAACAAGTGATAGTTTTCAATGCAGATCTTACCAAATATTCTCTATAAATGTACTCTGTTCATATATAGGTATTTTATGGTGGCAATCATAACTGGAATACAGCTTTGCAAAGATGTCAAGGTAACATCATCCCTTACAAATAATGTCTAAAAATATTATTAGAATAAAAATATGCATGGACTAGGTAATCTTGTCCCCTCCTACCCATGCAAGCATGCATACTGCATGCAGTCACCTCATGGCTTGCTTTCTGCAACATCCTAAAATCTTATTTTACAGCTATGTCCTTAGATATTTTGTCCTAGTGCACATGCATATGTGCATACATATATACATACTTCTGCCCATGCATCCTTATGGAAGCTAAAATTCTTCTTTTTGTCTTTATCATCTTTAAGCAAGACAACCAACCCCATTTCCTTTTATTCTGATTGTGTCCTATGCAGATCATCTATTTAAGTTGCTATATTCCTCCATTTGAGAGAGAGTTTTTATTTTCTCCTGTAGGATATATTGGAAAATATTGAAGTCATTGTTGTGAATACTACTTGTATTGGTTTCTTGCTGTAGGGAAAGATTAGGAGAATATGCTAAAAGAACTAGGAAGCAATAGAAATACTTAAATAACCAGCTTATGAGCTAACAAGTACAATGCACGAGTTAGCTGTACACAAGTAGCTGCTTGGCACCAGAAGTTATTGTAAAAGCATATCTAGGGGTTCTGTTGGGAGCTTCCTATCTATTCTGATTCTAGAAGATTTTTTACTCTACCAGTAACTTTGCAAGTACTGCTAATACTGCTGTCAGTGGTACAGGTTTTAATTATACAGGCTGTCCATACTTATCCTCCATACAGTTCATTTGGCTGGGGTTTTCTTTTATGGAAATAGGAGTGATATGCATATATAGTGTGGGTTTTTCAATACCTTAGAAGCTGTAGAAATAACTTTTCACTTTAACCTTGCTAGCAATCTATTTTTTTGAAGTAAAGAAATTATGTATAATACATCATTGTTTATAGACAATTGATTGTCTAGAAACCTGAAAAAGTTGATGGTATGCCAATAAAAGATACCACATTTAATAGTGCTGTTTACCACATCAGTGTATTATAGGTAATATGAAAAGGAAAAAAGCTCCAGAGACCAAACTGTGATGTTTGCTAGGACAGTCTGAAACTTATCAAGGAATGAATGACATGACTTCAGAGCAGTCAGACTGCTCTCTGAGGTAACCCAAGAATAGCTACACACTCTGTACCTCTTGTATTAGATTTGTAGTTTTCTCTTGAGACAGCTGGCAATGTGCCATTACAGCCTGATGTCAAAAGCAAATGGCTCATCATCCCTAAATACCCTTACATATCAGATATAGAGGTGTGTAGCAATCTTTCAAAAACAGAAATCTGATCACAGATTGAAGACTGAAGCATCTTCTTTTCAATTAGTTTCATCACTGAAGTTTATCATTCTTGCTGTCATAAGAATTTGTGATAAACCTGTTTCACATGGATAGACCTAGTTTCATATGAAACTGGGGTGCAATGGTTTATTTTTCAGTCATTTCCTTTTTGACACTTTTGATTTAAAATTGTCCATGTGGTTAACAAGAAACCTGACATTTGCAAAACTCCTTGAGAAGGGAATTGGTTTGTACCCCTGTGTAATGACACAGTGAGTTATGATATTCTTCATGTTAATTTGTTCTGGTTCCATAATAAAGTTAATTTGTTCTACTTCCATGGTTGATAGTCTTTCTAGGATGAAGGAGGAAGGGCAGTGTAGTGAAAGAGAAGTTACAACTTTTTATGTCCTGGTTTAAACCCTCTGTGTGTTAAATTCTGTCATTTATTGTCTCCAAAAAAAACTAACAGCAGTTATGTAATCTTCAATATATCACACTGAATATTTAAGAATAATTTACTAGTGTTTACTACATGTGTGTTTTGGTTGGGACTATTTCTGTGACAGAGCAGTCTGGAATGGATATAGACCTAAACTGAAGTGGACATGTTACTTTGGGTTTTTAGTATGTTAGCATCCTAGTACTTTTTTTCCCAGCATCTTGTTCTGCAATGATTAACTCTGCTTTTAATGAAGATGTAGTATTTTCATGCGATTCTGTCACATGAATAACTTGTTTTGCAAGGGACGTGTGCTGACTTGGCCAGCTGAGCCAGAAGTATTAACATGACCCTTTTTTTTTATTAACCAAGATTTGAGTTTCAAACTGAGAACCCTCAACTGACTTTATCCCATAATATATAAATGCCAGAATTCAAGACAAGTTTTTAAGTGTCCTAAGGCTAAGTCTGTGATAGTAGACTATAGCAGTGGGCCTTTAGTTTGGATTGTTTCAGTTTGTTTCCTTCTTTATTCTTTCTCACTAAAATTTAATGTTGCAAGTTTTTGGAATTTTTTTATATTTTCATTTTCTATCCTATGAATATGCTTACAGCTGAGGTAAATATGTATGCCCCCAGCTATTTCAAAGGATATATAAGCCAAAATGTTAAAAATTGCAGATTCTTTAGCATATCTGATGATACTCAATTTCTGCAAAATCTGGCTTCAGGTGTGGAACATCGGTTTAGCTTCAATCCTGCATTTCAGTGCAGGAAATCAATTAATCTCCTTACATCAAAAACAGGGAGAAAATTGTTATGCAGGGAACATGGAAATATGTTTAGTGAATCTAAAGAATGTCAGCATCAAGATGGAGGTACTTCTTGAAAAATATATGTTCCTGTAAGGATTTGTGCCTGACAGCTTAATGATTAGATCAGGAACTAGTAGTTCTTTTGAGGAGTTTTAAAATTCATCCTTCTCACATTAAGACTGCTTGTTACTCTTATCTCATGATGTTCTAGGTGCTTATTATTTAAAAGCTAACATTCACAAATTATACATCTAATAATTTATGCCTAATTCAAGTAGAAAGTGAAGACATTTTGTAATGGAAATATGACAGAACTTTAACTGGAAAGGCTGTGCAGGGCGTTAGTATAATTCATCACCTGTTCTGTACATTTAGACTGTTTTCTAGAAATCCATTAAATATGATAGGAAGATGGATTGTGGTCTATTTCTGAATGACATTATCATCAGTACACATGGTAATTAAGATCAACTTACAGAAGTGTTGTCTGCAATGTCCATCAGCTAGCAATTTGAAATAAAGTGAGATGGGTGAACCTAGCGATTTCAAAAGACCTGCTTGTAGAAATACATGTGGCATACAGCAAATATTTCTCTGAACTTTGGATTTCTGTTAAAAGATTTATCGCTTCATTAGAACATACTAAAATTCATAGCAATATTTCTGATGCTTAAATGTGAACCAAGGGGCTTTGTAAAATCAAGCATACATTTACAAAAACATAAAGAAAAAGGTTGCTGTTTAACTGATGATATCTCCACTGTGAGATCCTTGTATTATTGTCTCTTGAGTGGACACCAAATGGCACAAAATATAATGTTGTCATTATATTCTGCTTTCTTTAGCATAGTTTGACGAACATGCAGTGGAGCATGTGTCAGACCACAGCATGGCTGAGCAATGACTCTGCAATTATTTTGCATTAAAGCAAATCCACACAAATTTGTGCATTTAACATATCATTGCTGTCTTGTTTGCATAAATGTTAGTGTCTTATATAAATTCAGATATTAAAGGCAACCAAATAGATAAAATAAGTATGGAGGTAAATTTGTGTGCATTGTGTATGTGGTCTGTAACCAGCCATCAAGAGATGAAAATGTTGCTTTGTATTATATTTTATTTACATTCGTAACTATTTTTTAATGGACTGCTTGGTTAAGCTTCTTTTGCTTAAAAAGAAAATCCAGCAGCTGAAAAGTGTAGTCTCCTGTAATATTCTTTCTGGCACTTGTCATAAATGGGAAAATAAATGAGGCTGGTAGCATTTCCTGAAGTTTTATTTAACACTATTTTGAACCTGTAAGAGAAGCTTCAAATAATACGTTCCTTTATAACCTGTAGTTTGAATGCAGCAGACATTTGTCACTGTATTGGTTCAGTTTTTGTTACTTCCAGCAAGTCCTTTTCCTGAACTAGGACCTAGAGATAGAGCAGCATAAATTTGTTGCCATCCTACTCGTAGAAGGACATGCAATGAGAGTACTGAGCACCTGTGGTTCTGGGGTTAGGAAATGTGGCCAAGAAGCATCAATGTGTTTGCATTCAAAGCCTGTCATGAGGACAAGGTTTTTATTCTTCCTGGGTAGAGATTCAGCTGTTCACAGCTTAATAGTCAGGTAAGTATGTAAAAACAGAACGAGAGAGCTAAAGATGTGGGACAAGCCTATTTGTGTAACTGGTCATTCCCATTGTTAAACGAGGTTGTATCCTCTATCACCAGAAATTCATTTAAATAGGTATATGACTTAGCAAAAAAATAGCTTATTTTTTATGTTTTAAAATTGGAATATGGCGTGTCATATTTTCTAAGTTTTTATACCTGTGATTTGTATTATGCACCATTTGCCTAGAAATTAGGAATGCAATTTAAACGTACAAAAGCAACATTTCATTTTTGGTGCTGTTGGTTAAATGAAACTGCTGTGAATGCATGAAATGCATAAAAGGGCTTATCAAAACATGGATCACACCAACAGTCCAAACACACTGAAATTCTTTAATCTCTAGCTAGGGCAGCATTCACAGTTCAGTGCCTACCCATTGCCACAGGTACTAAAAGATGAATGAATACCAAATAGTAGGACTTAAAACATGGCAAAAAAGATCTTAAACTCTTATTTACTTTCTAAAATATGTTCCATTGCTTTTGAGTAAGTACAGGAAGGAGTGTGCCATATGAGGAAAGGGGAGAGTTTCTTTATTCCCTCGTATTTCCATCATATTTTCCTTTTGTAAATGTTAATAAGGTGGTGCATGACATTCCTTAGCTATTCAGGAGTGGCACAGTGCATTTATTTTTTTATATATGGAGGGGTTTCTATGTGAGAAAGTTGTTAAGTAAAAAGTAGAAGTCTGTGAAACATATCGGGGCTATAACTGTGGTGCTGTATGTGCCAGAAGATTACAACATAGTTATAGATGCTTAAGATACAATATCTTCCCTTTTCTTTCTGGCAGAAATATATACTCTGGTGCTTGTCAGGGAACTTTTCTTTTTGTCTCCCCAGGCATATTTAAATGCCTCTCTTTTTTATGTCCTTTCTCTTATGCTTTTTAAGTAAATATCTGATAAACAGCCTTCTGTATTTTACCTTGAAATACTTCTGGAAAAATAACATTCAGTGTTACAGAGACTGCTCACCCTGAGAATGTTGCTTGCTAAACCTGTTGTCCTTGTAGGTAGGATAGGTGACTGATTACAGCCAGACTTTTAATTAAGGAATCAAAGATTGTTTTCACAGATAAAAGCCTCATCTTTAAATGAGTTCCTAGGTTTCTTATAAGGCTGTAGCTTGCCTGATCATCAGTTTTGGGATATCCAGAAGTTGGCAAACTGCAGTGTGCATCCCACTCGGCAATTCAAACAGATCTGACTTCTAAGGCTTAAAAAAATCTGACTTAAAGTGCAGCGTTAGAACATTTTGGAAAGTCCTGGTGCAATTCAGGAAGAGACTGTTGAAGGTCTTTGTAAGCCACATTACTTGTGTTTGGTCCTTGGCATTCACATATTACTAATTTATTAAATAGCGATTCAGTAGTACGGTATTTTCTGGGCAGTATGTGTTTTTTTCCATTTTTCAAGATCCCCAGTATCATTACAGTATTTTCTACAATAAGCAGATGTTACAGCATTAAGCTTTTCACAGTATTTGGTCAGTTATTTCTAATCTAATGAGTTAGTACCTATCAGCATTGTGACAAAAGTGGCATTGAGCTGGTGCAGCCCCTTCTTTAGGCCACCCCTCTGTAGGTCCCAGCAGGGATGTTATCCTCCTATGCACTGCAGAGCCTTGTTAAAGATTTTGTTGAATGCCACTGGTGTTTTCACTCTTCCTCTGAGAATCTCTTGGCTACCAAGATCTATTTGAGTCTTCATAGACCTGCTTGGATTGCCACTTAACTAGGAAAAAAGTCTTCCTCCTTACAGTTTTCATTATGTTAGATTTTGGTAAAGGCTCCAGAGTAAATGCCAGTTATCAATTTCATTTAATGCTCTAGATTGCATAATACTAGATTGCCTAGAACTAGATTGGAGTACATTTCAGATTCTTTTGCTACGTGGCAGTACCTTTTTTGAATCCATTTTGACCATAGTCAGCAAGAGGACTGGAAAATAGCAAAGACTAATTCCTGGTGTTGTTAGCAGACAAAAATGTTGTTTGTGGCTGGTTACCAACCTTTCAAGTCAGCATGCCAGTAGAATTAACTAATCTTGAGATGACTATTTCAGAGAGATGTTTTGCAAGGTGCTTGCTGGTCATCAAACATTTCTAGTAGTGGAGACCTGGACTGGGTAATAACACTGGGAAAAGAGAGAGCTTCCTTCTTCTCTTCCTATTTGCAAGGAATTTCTAATGCTACAATTTGGCCATAGTCTCAGTGTCTGCCATTTATAAGTTTGCTACAAGGTGCTAAAAACACAAGAAGGTGAGGGCATGGCAGGAAGTAGAAACTAATGGGATGGAGTGCACTGCTGGCAACCTCATCATTACTCTATCAAAGCATTTGATTTTTTTAAACAGTGATGTAATTTATGTGTCATTAGTAGTGACGCACCTTTAGCTTCCAAACTGTATGTGTGCCATTTAGGTTTATTTCTAATGCTTGTTACTAGAGTTAATAGGTAAATGTTATTTTAAAAGATTCCCCTAAAATTTAATTAGTATCTCAAAGCTGTTTTAATCATGTTTATAAATACTAAAATGTTATGAATCAAACAATTGAATGAATCATTCCATCATTGTATAATTAAGACTGACTAAAAGTAAAATTATATTTTAATAGCTGTCTTCTTTTCCCATTGAGGCCAATGGCACGTATCCCATTGATGTCAGAAAGTGCAGGATTAGGCCTTAATGTGATCTGCCTTTTTTGTGAGTAACCTCAGTATAAAATGCTTTGACTTTTCTATTTAGGTGTAAATGGATAGCTGACTGTTCAGTCACTTGTTCAAAGCTTGTAGATTGAAAATATGTTTCTGAGCTAACATAAATATTTTTCTCAAAATATAGCAGATCTTATAATTGTTTTTTCAACTCTGAAAACAGATCATTAAAATATTGATCTGTTGCCTGAGGTTTGTGTATTTAACTCCATTACTAAAACAATAACTTTTGTAAACTGTGTAGAATTATTTAGTGGGGACAGCAGTAAAATTAATTGGTTCACTTTAAAGTGTATCTACCTCTGATTCTGTTCAGTGGCACGCAGCAGTGTGACAATGCCATTGCAAAGCAACAGCTACTTTCAGCTCAGCTAGTTGTTGATACAAGTTTGGCCTGCCACAACTGAAATCTCAGTAGCATAACAAGTTGATAAACACAGCAGGGTGAAATTTGTCTCAAGGACATCAAGAATAAAGTCAAAGGACTGTAGTAAACTGAGGGGAGTAATGGATTTGCCATTGAGGTTCACAGTGCTCCTGACTTTTAACACATGCTCTGACTATGAGTTTAATTATGAATTAATTGATATTTTTTCAAGTCCTGGCACAGAAAAACCAAAAGTAGTATTTTTTAAATTAACGAGCTTAAGGAGAAAAAATGCAAAGTTTGTTAGATGCTCTGTTGTTTTTGTTGTTGTACATCCGTTTCTCTAGGTATTTGTATGAAAACCAGAAAAAGCTTTTGCCTTATATCCCAAAGCTGGATTTCTCACTCCTTTCTAAAGAGTAATCACTATTTTTCAAGCTAGCTAAACACATTTTTAGTGGGTGAGCGTTTTATACAATTCTCATCTCACTAGGGGGAATTGAGAAAGATTATACATTGAATATTGTATGCATGGTAATGTTCAAGTTATTGTCTGAAAGTGTAAGAAGTTTTGTTTCAAATTCTTGGCCTGAGTCAGGTAGACTTCAAAGTTGTGTTTTCTGTATTGTGGTGATTTCTTCAATTATGAAATTAGGAGATACAAGAGAAGAAGAAACAATAGAAACCACCAGTTGCTTTTCTGGCAGCTTCATGCATACAAAAAGCCAACAAAAATCACTGACATCTTCATAAATGCTTTAGGATGGCTGGAACTGTTTTTTTAAAGACGTCTTCTATTTTTCAGAAAGTTAGTCTCATATCTTAATAGAAGTGTTTATCTCTTGTATATCTTTTAATCTAAACATTGCAGCTATAGCATGATTAAAGTCTAAATAAGTATCTTCATCAAAATACTACTTTGCAATAACTGGAGCTAAAAAATGAAAGAGAGGCGCTTTTCTTTTCTTTTTAAGTTTGTGTCTGTGACAGATTTTTTAAAATGAAACAAATAAAAGTACTGGGACATTTTTCCCGTGAAGTATAATATTAGTGCATAAGGTAATTCATATGTTTGTGTTAATGAATTTACATTTGAGATCAAAACATACAGCTCTTTTTTTTCAGAGGTCAGTAATGCAGCCAGTAAACTCATAGCCATAAGAAGTGTAGCTTAGAGGGAAAGGTGGTCAAGACAACTGGAATAAGTATTATTTGTTCAGTTCATTATTCAGTGTGCCTCTTGTAGTAGACTAAAAAAAAATCCAGACATAAATCAAAATGCATCTTTTCTAATTCAGAATGAAAAAGAAAAGAAATTTGAAAGAGGAGATCAATGTAATTGTAATTTATTATTATTCTGTATTGTCTCCTCTATTTCAGTGGAATCAAAGTTTTAATATCACTGGTGAAGGTATCCATAAAAGCTCTTAAACCTAGGTAATTAGTTTCGTCCGATTAACACGTTTTACATATTGTGCATTTAATAATGAGTAAAGTAGCTAGACCAATGATAAACCAGTACAATACACACAAAAGAGAACTCTGATTTAAGGTCATTGTGTCAAACACAACAAAATGCTGTTTATAGCATGTCAGGGATGGCTTTACAACTAGCACTAATTACTGAGAAAAAAGTCAAAACATCAGCTTTAAGGAAGGACACTTTTCAGTGCAAGATCAAAGCCATGTCTCTACAGAATAGCAAAGCTGTTTAATTGCACTGAAGTGCTAATTGGATTTTGAGGTGCTTTCACGTGTTTTCCCCCAATTAGCCAGTCATCCCTGACCAAATCCACCTAAGACGAGATTATGAGTTTTAAAACTCTTGTCTGCACAGTTGCAACTGGGGGTACCTGTGTAAAAGAAGTAGTGCCTTATTTTTATGTAAATTGAGGTCTTTCAGGTCATGTTACTAGGCTTGCAGGGATGAATAAATAAGGAGCAAATCAACCCCACACTGTGTGGTAAACAATTACTTAGATATTCTGTCATCTATATATCAGAGCAAGGAAACAGAAAAACTACAGCTAACCATCTTTTTTTGTTACTTAGTTCATCAGTACACAGTGTTTAAAGAGAGCTTTTGATGCCTGAGGAAAGACTTGTCTTCAGAGGCTTTATCTGTGCTCTGCATTTTTGTTAATTAGAAAGAATAATTTACTTTTAATGTTTTTTAGGTAAAATTTGCAGTCTTTTCCTAACTTTTTAAATAATTTAATTTGTGGTTTTCATATTTGTAGAAATTACTGCAATGATTTTTTCACTACCCTTATTTATGAGTTTAATTAACATCCTACCCATTTATAAAGCACAAAAAGTCAAGATAGTGGTGACAGTTGATAAAACCCATACAATTTCAGAAAAAGCTATTATTTGTCAGTAGTTGAACTATGTCAAATACTCATAAACCATGATCTCTTGAGGCAAAATATAGATGCACTATTTTGCTAACATGATTTTTTTCTACGTTTTTAAGAGTCTTACATCTTCCCCCTCAAAATGCTTAGACACCTTGCTGTCATCCAATTGCTGTAGTGGGATCCTGAGGAAGCAGATACTTTTCATCCTGATGGAAGAGAGGCACAGAGAAGAGTTGCCTACATAGGAATGTAGTGAAGCCCTACAAGGGCTTCATGTGTCCTTCAAGAACTCTGAAGTCCCATGAGAAATTGATCACAGAAGTTCTATTGAGGTCTTCCCTGATAGGGGAAAAGGACTTGTGTAAAGGAGACTCCACCCAGATGACCGAGCTCCTGTCATGTGTTGTGGTGGTGAGATTTATCACAAGGCCACTCTGCAAGTTACTTTACCTGAATTCTGAGCATTCACACTCTAGAGTCCTGCTCTTGTAGTCACAGTGTTGTGAGTGGACCTGTCTTCTTCCCTGTGTGCCGCAGACCCGCTGGATGAGTCCACTGGGTTTTGTACTCCCTTAGAAGGTTTTTCTCATCTGTTAATTAATCATAGCAGATCTGGACCATTTGTTTGTGAAGTGGAGTAATTATGAGAAGGTAAGGTGGGGAGATCTGTAGTCTGGAGCATCCTTTAGATGCAGGAGGGAACTTGCCTGCCAACCAATGTGCTTGCAATGTCTGCATTTTGAGACCCTATACAGAAAGGACTGAAGATTCATGGAATCAGAAGAGTGAGTAGGAACCCTCATGATTCTGTGACATGTGGATAAAAGGAAAATATTTGAATTTGGTGACAAGTGTCCTAGTTCCTCCAGTATAGTTTGCAGTGAAACTTACAACACTTTTAGCATGTAATTTATATAAAACATGCACAGATATACTATCATATAAATTATATGATATACTATCATATGAATGCAGAGTTTTTCTTTCAAACAATATTTATTATTGCTGTTGGTTACGTGGTAAACTTCAGGGCTTACTATTATTCTGATAGTTCTTTGAAATTGAAGGACTTGATGGAGCAAACATCCTTGACGTGTCCTCATGCTGTTCACTTGACATTTTATTGTGATTAAGGTCTTCCACACCAGGCTCCCATAATTTAAGAGGCAACTAAACAGCAAATCTGTCATGCTGATTTCAAGATACTTTTTTTCTTTCAGAGCATTGCAATAGAAAATATTTTTGATTGGTCATTTGAATATTTGTTTGACTTTAAAAGAATATATAGTTCCCTTGAAACAATTTACTTTAAAGTGTTTTAGTTGAGTCTGAATTTGAGAAACGTCTATTGCTTTTAGAACTTGTTAATTTCATTTTGTAAGACCTAGTTTCATTGGTTCTTGACTGTGAGAAGACATTCAACAGAGAACATCACTGGAATTAATTGTGTAGGACATGCATGCAGAATACATACTTGCACATGAAGTGTTCTTTAGTTATAGTTTATTTTTATTGCACTCAGACAAAAAACTACCGTGCTAATTAAAAGTGAGAATTTCAGGTCCTTAAGTACATCGTTTTCTTACCAGACCAATAGGCCAATAAATCTTGCATCTAAAAATAACTAGGATCACATGCTTCACAAAAATGTAAAAAGGAATTAAGATATCTGTAGAGGAACGTTAATTGTAACCCTGGCCTGCTACCAGTCAGGCTATAGCATTTTCTAATAAGTTGTGACATGATGAAGTAAATGCTATACTGTAATGCTAACATAGTCCAGTTGTTTACATGAGAATTTTAGATTTTGTATTTATAATGAAATTTAAATAATGTCACTGCTTACTCTTTTGAGAGTACTTAACAAAATATTTAGAGTATGCACTGAAGCTGTGTAAATGGTACTGTTACTAAATTTACCATTTCATTACTTTTTTATTTTATCAGCCTACAATTGCTGTTACTTTACATTAACAGGAAGCTGTTAGAGTCTAAGTTTTAGTACACTGTTCATTTCTAACTGTAGCAGTACATTCTGTGCCTTTTTCTAATGCAGTCTAAAATTCTTTTGCTCCAAACAAAAAGATAAACAAAATATGCTCCAAATGCATGCATATCTGGATCTGACAGTATGAACTGTACTCATGCCACATGCTGTATGGATATTTTTACCCTTTTTAAGGGACTTATCAAGTATCATGAAAACAGTAAATACATTATAAGCTTTCAAGAAAAAGCTTGTCTCATTTTGCTTTTATCTACTGTTGAATTGTTCCTCTTTTAATGAACAGGTCTTATATTGACTCAGCTGTTGGCCAAGTCTCAGTTGAGACTGGCAACAATTAAGTACCTGTGATTTAGTGAGTTAAGTTTATTTGTTAAATAACTTAGATGCAGAATTGAAAAATCTCAGTATTAAGAAGAGATAATATCAAATACAGCTGGGACAGTAGACATACATTTTGTATTTAATGCTTATTCTCTCTTTCACATGTAAACAGTTAGTGTTTTGTTATTCCAGAATATATACTTTGCACCACAGCTTTTATGTCTGCTAATGTATTGGAGTTTATTCACTGTTAGTGCCTGGGTTCAGTCAGAAACTGTGTCCTTGTATGACCTTGATCATTGACATTTTTATCCTTCTTTGGTGTTCAAAAACATATTTTTGTAGGCAACTTGAAAAGCACCAGCTTAACAGGAGCTGTAGTGTTTGGGAAAAATTCTTTCTAAAGTCTATGAAAAAAAGTTAGGTCAATTTGCATTAAAAAACTGAAGTATTCCACTCCTTTATGCTTTTCTCTTTCTCAAATGATCCGGGTTTTCACAGTGTCTGTGTGAACATCATTACCATATTGCTCTCAACACTTCAGATGCTGCTGGGATCTGAGCATACAGAATTACAATGGAGGATAAGGGTGCTTTGCAACTTGAACAGCTTTTGTTTGAAAGGCCCTGAGGATGAGCATCTACGTTTTTGTTTTAAGTTCCATGAGATCATGATCCTTTTCAGTTTTCATCTCTCCATCCTATGTGCTAAAGGACTGGAAGGGATTGGAAGGCCAGGCCATTCTAAGCATTCCTTACACAGTTTTTCTTATTCTGAAGAAGTTAAAGTTGGCTACCACCGTTTTTTACATACATACACACACACATATATATACATACATACGTATATAGGTATGTGTGTGTATGTGTATGTATATGTATACATATACATTAAAATAATTAATATATTTTGAATCTGAATGTATCATAGAGTCATCAAATGGTTTGGATTGTAAGGGACCTTGAAGAACCACCCTCTCACCATGGGACACTTTTGACTTGACCAGGTTGTCCAGACCCTCATCCAACCTGGCCTTGAACACTGCTGGGGTGAGACATCTGCGGCTTCTCTGGGCAACCTGTGCCAGGGTCTTGCCACTATCTCACCACTATCCTAGAGTTCATATGACTCTTGAAGAGCATCTTTGTAATAGTAGTTATAGAGGAAACTCAAGAGTACAAATCTGAATATTATCTTCAGAAAATTAAGCTTACTTTCAACAAAAGCCACAGATGATATTCGATCACTAAGAAGCAATTTTTTGTTTAAAATAAAAAATTACAGTTTTCTGACAAGTTGGAGCATTTTTCATGGAGAAGAGCTGTTAGTGACACTTTCTAAAGTGCTGCAACATTTTACTAATTTAAAAAAGTCTGCCTCAGATCGATTGCGACCTTATCAATAGGATGGTCTCATTCATCTCCTATGCCGGCTGCTGTCGTGTTGCACACTAATGGCTTTCAGCTGCAGCTACTCCTTTTAGGAAATTCAGCACTTTGTAATGCTTTCAAGTTCTTTAGAGGAGGTGAAGCGCTGTTGGTGGCTTGCTTCAAGACAATGATTTTCACTATTGCATTCCTCAGTTGTATCATATGAAAACGTAACGTACTAAATCATTCATTGACATTGACAGTAAGTATTTTCTTTAGGATGGGTAAGAAAAATATGGTCAATTTCTAACTTTTTTCTATTCAATAAGTAATAATATCAATAATGTACTACAAATAGTTTTCTAGCTGTAGGGGATAATGTGTTTCATAGCTGTGATTGGTTGGCTTTCTTCGTTAGATACCTGTTTTCAATTCCTTTGCAACTTGATCATACTTTTGGGAATAATTTTTCCGTGGGAGATACATATTTCAGTTTAGCCTTCTGAAAAGTATTTGTTTAAGGAGTTCAGCAGTTTTCAAGAATTAAATTAGGTTGTTTGGTCCACATTAACCATTAATAAAATAATTTTGTTGAGTAGCTGTCATAACTTTGAAATTACATGAATTTTGAAGTCAGGGTCATACTAGTGTAATTGGTCTTGTAAGATTCATCCACATGTGCCTAAATTATAAAAACACATGTTTGCATATATTCAGGGAATACTTGTCGGAGATTGGCAGTGCTTAGTCTGTAGTGGGTATTATGTCTCCCTTCACAGTTCTCCATTTAAATTGTCTGGAAAAAAGGCACAGGCCTTTAAGGACTCTCCGCTGCTATTGGCAACTATGAAGTAACCAACCATTTGTCCAGCGGGGGAAACCAGCAAAGAAAATACTTCCTGTGCCCCATGCACCCCTCCATCCAGCACTCTGGATCTTGGCAAGCCAAAATGAAAGAGATTGTTAAGAATGAGCAGGAATGATCAGAGACATTCAAAATGTATCAAAGGAGAAGGAAGGCATGCAAACAGATCTTGGGAGAAAAGCAGAAAGTTGTTGCTGGAAACAGATGAGGATGAAATCAAAGTGGAGGGTAGGTGTTAGAGCTACAAAGTAGAAGGCAACAGTTCAAAAAGTTTGAAAGTGAAAAAGGCAGAAAAATGGAAATAAGAATGGTCAATGAAATACGGGAAAAACATGAAGTAGAAACATCAAGAAAAGAGTAGGTGGGTGGGGGTGAATGTTTATGCTCACTAGAGCATATTCCTCCAGAATGCAGAGATTTTTTATCAGCTTAGTATCAAGAAGGAGAAACAAGTCGCTGCATGCTACCTTGATGGTAGTTACGGATTTTTAAATTTTGTTGTTCTACAAATCACCAAAAAAAGAAAAAAAGAAAGAAACATAGGAAAAAAGTATTTAAAAACTTATTTAGTATTAAGATTCCAAATGCTTATTAAGATTAATTCATTGGTGAGGAAAGTTCTGAATTATTAGTTGCCTGCTTTTTTTGTGTACATTGCACGATAGGTTTTAAATATCTGTTGCATAATGCTTTCCATTCTCTTCCTTTGAACAGGAGAGATTGTGTACTAGGGACACATTAGGCCTGCAATGAGGATGTTGTCTGTAGTACATCTGCTTCTTTTATTGCGGAAGTTGAAAAATATGTAGTGGATGAATTGGAGACTGTAGAAAAAAGTATAGTGTCATGCTAAGACAGCCAAGTGCTCTGCCAGAGAGTTGAATTGCTGCATGCCTCTGACAGAGGCTTCCTGTGTGGTGCTGGGCAAGGAATCTAGATTTTTACAGGCCCCTCTGTGTCCCATTGTATTGACCGACTATATTTAGGGTGCATAGGTGAAGTCAGGATGCTGTCTGAGGTATGTTGAAAACTTCTGTTGCCAGGCACTTAAGCATTATTTGGTAGTTTCAACCCTCTGGCATCTCAGTTCCTATGTGTAAAATTGTGATGATAATACAATTCAGTCTAGCTCACAGTGTAGTTATGGACATACCATCAGATCATAATTTTTGCAAAGAACAAGGACACAGTAGCTGTGTCACCATATCCCTAGCTTGTAAGCATTATAGCATACTGTGTGCAAAAATAACAGTACATTTTGAAGCTAGTAAGAAATGTTGATTCTCATTCAGTAGCAAGCAAGCAGTCTACACATTCAGTGTGACAGGGATTTGTTTGGATCTCGTGCTTAATTACCATTCTGTCATCATCACATGGAGGCATGAAGGATGAAATTAAGCAGCTAACTGTCTTGGTTTGATTGGGTTTGCCAATTCTAATATATTTAATTTCTTTTAGAGATAGGATTTATGACCAAAGACAAGGCAAACCAAAAACTTAAAAGGACATATAGAAGGAATTTATTAATAACACAGGAAAAAAAAAAGAAATTCAGAATAAAATTTCCAGATCATTCCCTCCTTCCCCCTCCCTCACCTTCCACATTTCTCAACAATATACAGAGAACACTTTAGTCAGTTTTCCACTTAAATAATCATTTCAGTTTATTCTAGAGAGAAAAGTTCCTTTTTTGATTAGGCATGGGGGCGTCTTCACTTTCACAATCTGCATCCGCCCAGGGAAAAAGTTGCAAATTGTGGGACTTCCTCCCATCTTCACAGTCTTTCCAGAGCTGTGTTATGGGTTATGCCACATACATGGGGTATCACTTTTAAGGGCAAGCTGTTCAAAGACAAAATTCTGTTCATCTCTTTTTCCATTAAATGTCTCTGTCCATACTTCCAGTCTGCCCCATTCCCTTGGGGCAAAAGATCTTTTTCCTCAAGCACTTTAACCCCTGACCAAGTAGTTTTTCACAGTTTGAAGGAATTTTAGTGTAGTCACAGTCCTCT
>WBND01001181.1:58420-69441 GCA_013398595.1 Tychaedon coryphoeus | reverse complement strand
AAAAAAATGGTAATCCTTATGCTTTAAAATATTTAAATCATACAGTTCCAATCTGTCTTAAAATGTCATGTGCTTCTGGTAAAAAAAAATCTGTTTGATTTCACCAGACAGTGGAAATACTGAAGAGAAATAAATAATTTCAGAACTCTTCCCTGAGTCATAAACAACTTCAAAACTCTTCCCTGTATTAAAACTTTAATTACTGATGTTTCAGATACTCTTTTAAATCTGAGTGTGCCTGAATGTATGGAAATATATACTGGATACAAAGAATCCTACTTATATTAAATGTTTCTTACAAGATTGTTTGAAACAAAAATCAGTATAAGGAAGATAATGGCTTTTTTTTATTCTCAAGGAACATAAAAGAAATACAATGCCTGGAAAGGTGGGAAGATACAAAGATGATACCCTCAGTCTCATTTCTAGAGAAGACAGTGTGTGAGATTGAAAGCAAAATGAGATAAAATTGATCTGTGAATCTCAAAATCAAACAGAAACACGAATTGACATACATTATTTTTGGGACAGGAAAATAAATTGACAAAAATATGTGACAGAGTCTGGGTAATTTTCTGGAATATCCTTCCTATCAATACATAGACTAATAAAAATGCACGCTTGCATAATTCAGCCAATTTTAATCTTGATTTTAATCTTGATTTTTTTAATTTTAGTATTATATGAACAACTACAAATAGTGGAGGTACCTTGTAAAAGAATCCTTATTTATTTACTTCCATATGAACATAGTGCCACCTCTGTGGGTGATCAGCATCATTGAAAATAGAGGTGGCAGCCATAGCAAAAGCGCATTGCTGAACCTGGAAAATAGGACAGAGAAAAGTGAGTGAGAATTCTCAAACACATTGCCCTGAGCCAGCAATAAAATTCATTTTATGCCAGTGACCTCTGTCTTGAAGCAGGGGTTGTCTGGTAAGACAGTATCATCTGTGTGCTGCTTGAGACAAGGCAGAGGTCCTGATGGCTTCCTCTGCTCTTAAATATGACCTCAGAGCCAGTCAGTTCCACAAATATGTATGTTTGCTATAAATAGAAAAGGCAGCAGTTTTGAAACTCATCATTTTGATTCAAACATAGCCTGTATGAATTTATGACATCTGAAATTACAGCATGTCTTTATGTCCATTTGATGATTGTCACATATTATGACTTATGAATCACTGCTTCATGAAATATGTCTTACAGTTACTCATTACTAAAATTCTAATAATTTTCCAAGTATTGTATGCACTTACGTGTGTACAATACAACATTATTTTTAAATTATAAAAGATCCTTGGCACAATTCCTCTATTTAAATATTTCCAGTTTATGGAAAAACATTCGTTAAATGAAAAAGCCCAAATATATGTCTGAGGACAGCACCAAGAAAATTCTTGAGAGTGAACTAACTGCAGAACTGGCAAACAGGATTTGTACATCTAGGAAGTGCTAAGCATCTTGGATAAATTATATTTCTAGCATGATGGAAATTAAGGTGAAGGACATACATACATATATAAATAAATGTGTCTGTGTATGTATGTGTCTATGAATGTATATATATATGTGTCTGTGAATGTATATATAAGTTCCCACAGGAGTAGTTTGTATTCTTTGAGGAAATATGTAACAGTATCTCAGAATTAGGGAAGTGCAACTTTATAGGAATCATCATTAAGCTGTCTTAGAGCCCTGTGTAGTTTTATACTAATAAATAGTTTTAACCATGTAAGAATATCAGATTAATTTAAAATATTTATGTATCTTTCTTTGTACGAATATGGTATATTCTAGAAGATAATTGAGATTTGTGTCACTGATCTCCCAAAAAGATGATTTTTTAGTTTTTTTACCAAAATTTCAGTTACTTTAATTACATCATGCCAAAGGGAGTTACCTGCCACTCCAAGTGAAAAGATTTAAAATAGATCTTTTGATGTGGTGTAGATGCAGCCCTGTTGTGAGTGGCAGGAAGTTGTGTCACTGGGATGGGACTGTGTTGATGGGACCATAGCACAGCATTAGATAATGATGGTATCCACTGTGTTTCTTTATGTATACCTACTTTTTCTTCTGGCTCAAGAGACCATTTAGGTAGACAGACAAGGAAAAATTAACCCATTCTTCTGCATTTTGCTGTTACGGGAACATCAGAAGGGTAAAAATCACTTAGCTTGAATATTGAAACCATTTTAAGATAGAAAATACCTGTTTCTGTGTACTTTATTACAGAGCCGTTGCTTACTCTGGGCTAAGAAGACTAAGTTATTAAAAACTGTTAAATATTAAATAAATATTAAATAAATAAATAAAAATATTTAGAAATACACCCTCTCCAAGATGATATTTTATGGGACATCAAAGAATACCACTCTTTTGTGCATCACTTCAAAGATATTGAAAAGAAACTTTTAGATTAGTTATGTTTTTCTGTTCTGTTTAGCATTTCTATGTTACAGTTCATGGATTTTTCAGAGGATCACTACTAATGAAGTATGGTTTCCTGTAGATTTGCATTGGTGTGCTGAGCTCAGGTTGAGCCTGATACCATACTGCAGTTGTTTCCTCTACGTGAGCATTGATGGGCCCTCAGAAGAGTTCTCTAAAACCTCATGAGAAACTGACAACTTTGAGACTCCTCTGCCGCACTTGACTAGAATCAAACAGCAGGTCACATTGAAATGGGGCATTGGGCTTTTCAGGTTCTGTTGGTTTGTGGAGGTCAGGAGAGGGGAAACGTGGGCACACTGACACAGGCAGGAACTGAATGTGCTTTGTTTAACCTGTGCTGTCTTGGGGCACAGGTTGAAGACCCAGTGCTGGTTGTTGGCAGGTCTGGTGTTGGTCCTGCTACCCCCAGTGACCCTGCTCACCGTATGTGTAGGTGCACTATACAAAATGATGAAGCCTGGAATTTACCGCAGAAAATTTCCTGCAGTGACATGATTAAATATGGAAATTAGTGTGTCATGACAGTCTTTATATGCCATAATCTGTTCTTTTGTTCTAGTAAATTAATTCTGTAGTCAGCTCTGCAAGTCAATTTACTTCTAGTTTTCAAAGATCTCATTTTGGCATTTACATTGTTACACTGCTATTAAGGAGAAAGAACAATAATCAGAATTAAAAGCACAGAAACTTAAAATATTTCTTTAAAATTCAGGATTAAAATATTCAGGAACAGTGCAGAGTAGTATGTTCAATTTGTTTGTATGTTGGACTGTAAGAATATAAAACAGATGGCAGAAAAGTCTGTTACTAACTGGAATACTCCACAATTTCTCTTCTAGTAAATTCCAAGATTTTTTTGATCTAATTATTTTTATTTCTGAAATAAGTATATCAATTACATTCTGGAGACATGTGGTATGAATTGATCTCAGGCTATAAGTAAATTCAAAATTAGAGGTTAATACAATTATACGCAATTTTCTGTATGGCTATATTTTATAGATAAAAATATTTTTTCAGTCTTATTTTAGTAAATAATGAGTTATTGTAATTGCGATTGTAGTAATATTTTATCATTTATCTTTTCTGGTTCTCAAAACAAATAAAGCAGATGTCTGAAATCATAACATATTGTGTTAATATACTTTAGGGCTTTTCTGTGTAGCGATGAATTAGTGCATATAAACACAGATGAGTGTGGGAACTATAATTCAAATTAAATTCATCATCTGCTGCTGGTATAAACCAAGGGCAGAAGACAAGAAATAAAATCACATTTGATATAGTGTTGGGTTATATAAATTTCATTTCTATATTTAGAGTTTAATTTTGCAGATTTCTTGCTGTAAGTAGTCCCATTGAAGTATATTATTTTCATTGTGTAGAAAGATGCGTATATATGCAATGATATAAAGTAACTGAAGTTTGTGTAGTTATTTAGATGTAGAACCTCTGCATGTGTGTTAATTGTGTTTACAGTCACAACCTTAATTGGAAACTTGTATTTGTTTTTGAGGAGAGTGGATAAAACTGTAGAGGGAGACATCAGTTACAAAGCAAAGTTACATTGTCCCTTAATACCCTGAATTTTTATTATCATTTTCACCTTGTATGACCACTAGAAAGAGCATATACTACCTGATAGCTAAATAGCTCTCTGTTCAGGAGGATTGGTGTCTTAGCCTGATGTGTTTTACTTGGATAAACAACAGTATAAATCAATTGAAAAATAACTAGCTGACTTATTTTAATCGAGATTTTTTTAGTAATGCATAATAATTAGTTTCTAAGGATTGTGTATTTTTAAGTAAGCATGCAACTGCAAAAATTGAGATTACTGAGATTAAGCATTTTATGAATTGCTTACTAAATAATCTTCAGATAAACAGATTTTCTTTGTTTTCTGTGGGAACAATTCAGGCAAGAAATAGTGACATTATACTGAAACAGCACAAAAAATACAATTGTTTATGAATTTAAAAAGTCATGCTGTGAAAATGGTTTTACAAGCGGCAGTAAAGAACTTCCGATTAGACTTTTTCTCTGGACAATTTTAATTATTTTTTTTTAATTCAAAGCCAATGAATCAAAGTGTTTAGAAAGATCTTACCAAGTCAATACCAGCCTAATTTTTTTAATGAAAATCTATGGTACTTACCATGCCTAGAATAGCAAAATTACTAGAGACTGGAGGATAAGAGATTTTAACAGAAGTCTGCCATTTTTTTATATGTTGGGTTTGGTTACCTGTTATAATTTGAGACGTGGCAATAAAATGTGGCATGAAAAAGACCATAAGCTTATTTTACTTTTCCACAAGGGCATACTTTTTCCTCAACCACATGGAAGTTCCTCAGCAATTGGATTTCAAGATGAGGGCTTGAGTCTTAGGAGCTCAGGAATAGCTCATCTCCATGACATCTGTTTCCTCAGGAATTTTCTGACTTAATGCTCTCTGCCATTAGTAGTTTGCACAGTCTTTTTCTGTACTTGCAGTGTGTCTCAGCCTCTAGAAAGAGACGGAGCTATACAGAGGTAGGAGAGTGTAAGAACATGCAAATTTTATTCAATAGCATTCAATTGAGTACAATTGTATTGTATTCACTGCGTTCTCTTTGCCAGTCTGTGTGTGAGGGTGGCATGGATTCCCTGACCAAAATGTGAGCTTGCTCTTGTGGCCAACAAAGAGGGCTGTAAGCAGACAGATGTGAAGCAGAGGGAGAGTGGATAGGACAATCCTCATCCAAGCCTGGTCCTGGGCAATACAGTTTTTCAGTTTTTCATGGCTTGAGTGGCCCAACAGGCAAGGTGCATATTTGGAGTCCCACAGTCCCCCAGTACTCCAAAGCAATGCTGTGGCTGCACCAAAATGCAGAGTACTGAATTGCGTTCAGTGAACCAAAGTCAAGACTGAATGTTCTTTTATCTGCTTTGTATTACATTAAAAAATACTTACCTCTGTTCCTAGGAATAGAGAGGAAAACTGTGCATATTCAACACTGAAGTCAGTAAATATTTATAATTTTTTTAAAAACATTCTTGAAAACAGCCGGGAGTGTGGAAGTATTTCCAACTGTTGCACTGTGGTGCAATATAACATTAATTACTGTCATGCTACTTAACACCTACAGGTATTTCAAATGCACAGTGAGAACAACAGTAAAAATACAAGCAAGTCTTCAAATTATGTAGGTTTAAAAGTGAAACATATGGCTATTTCCTAGAAGATATGTTACTAGTAATGTAGCATATGGGTGTCCATATGGAAAGGATTGCACTGCCAGTACTGTAGAGATTAAACTAATATATCACTACTAAGAAGACAGAAAAATGTGTCTTAGTCACTTGCTGATTATTAGTGTTGGTAATGCAATTTTTTTGTTTTGTTTATTTTTTTAAAGCTGCGGGGTAGGCAGATTGATTATTTGTAAATGCATAGCTTATAAAATTGTAAAACATAGCTGTGGAGTATTTGAATAAATTCAAAAGCTGTATCTAATCCAACTCACTGCATTTCTATAGGACTGTACTTATTGTCCATCGCATCAAAAACCATATCTGTTTACATTCATTAAAATAAAGTGATTCAATCTACAGTGACTCAGTTATTCTCCAAGGCTATGTTTCTTAAGTCACTCACGGAATTTTTTCATTTGTTATGTTCTTTCACTGAGAGGTTCCAGTGGGGCATTTGTCTACTCCCCCATTTTTATACCTGGCAAATAACCAATCCTCTCACAAAATGTTTTTCTCCACCTTCTTTATTTCCTTCTTAGTTCAGACTGCACTAAGAAGGAAAGCACTTGTCTTCTTGCTATTTTCTGTTGGTGACATCTGAAGCAGAAGGCTTTTCCTCTATGTGGTCTTGGGCCATTAGGAGAAAAAATCCAGGCTGCTCTGACACTGCACTCTGCCAGGAACGTGAGCGCTTCCCAGCAGCATCTGGTCCATCTTTGAGTTTAAAAATTCCTGAAGGCTTAAATCTGTATGGTTACTGTTATGTTATATTTGATCCATCACAGACAGTAGGTGCTTCATAAAGAAGTGGTGGTCAGGTACAACACCTTTGTACTCATGCCTAGGATGGATATTCTCTAGCGTAAACACTTCACTCAGGGATCAGTTGGCAGTTGGGCTGATTTAGAGATTATTCATGTTTGTGTCTGTTTTTCTTGTAAGCAACTAGAGATATTAGTGATGGTGGCAAAAATCAAGTTTGCTAGCAGAACTTTGTAGCAGCATCATCAAGGGTCTGTATCAGGTATTTTTATTAGCTTTTTTAAAGTTTTCAGTAATGGAAGTAATTTTTAAAGTAAAACCATTTTGGGAAAAAACGTTCATAGGATCCAAGGTGTGCTTGAAGGTATTCGTGCAGGTGAGGCAAATAAAAAGTGTCATATTGCAGTCTGGTGGAGTTAGTTTGTGCCCAGTACACCTAAGCCCCAAGCATTCTGTAGCATTTGTTTAGTTTTTTAAAGCTGTGTAAATGAGTTATGTGTTCATCAGGGATGTATATCTGCAGCAACTTTCTAGACCATACCTACATGTAGCAATTCAAACAGTTACGTTTTTGTGGCATGCTAGTGAAACACCAGTCACGCAAAACATGCACTCTGTGCTTGTCCTATAGTGGTTCATACAAAGTCTACGCTAAGATGAATGACAGTGTGAAATATGCTAAATAGACTTTGAGTTTGAAGTGATTAACACTCTCTAAATGACTATAATATAAGATATAAGCATAAAAATAATTCTATGAAAGAATCATAAGTTACGATTCTCCTTTGCTTCTTTTATAAAAACCCTATCTTAGGTGTTTAAACGTGCAAGCTTTTTATTGCACATTGATTCAGATGCATCACAAGCAATTGTCATATTTTACTCATGTGGATTTTGCAATTTTAAACAGAATAAATTATACTTACAAAAATTACACTTTAGCATTAAAATATGGCATTGCTATGTTATGACCATTCCCATATGTTACAACTGTATGCAAATAACAGCAATTTCCATAGAAAATATGTAAGTAATTCTTCAATTTGCTAATTGTTCAATTGCCTTCCATATTTAGTCAGATAGAGTTCACCTCAGCTTATGCTAGCCATGAGTAAGCCATCTGTACCTCTTCAGCTGGTGCTGGTGAGGAGCAAGACCTGTGGTCCACAAGGATGATTATCTTTTTCAGGCATTACCAGAAGTACCTCTCCACTGAGTTGACTATAGAGCTTAGTCACACAAATAGCGAAGATGAGGCTTCTCACTTTACATGACTAAAATGAGATGAGATTAATCCATCCTTAATTTCATTCTTAATTGTATTATTATATGTTTAAAGAGAGAATATGGCTTTATGTTTGCACACAGTTCATAACACATAACACGCAATTAACTGTGAAAAAGACCTGGTGACATCAAAAGCAAATAAAGTCCTTTCTTTCAAACTTAGTAATATCAGTAGTATTTGAGATTAAATTTAACCTTACACTTAGTTGCTTGATAATTTGAAAACCGTTTACCATAGTTAGCAAGGAATACTGGGATGATTAACTAAAAACAGAGTTGCTTGATAAGATACCACTTAAAATACACAGCCCCTCTTTATCATTTTGAAATTGCAGATATATTTTTCTGTATCCTATTAAATCATCAACATACCCTGCTGTATTTTCACATCTTTTTAAAGCACTGAAATACAGCAGTTCAGAGTTTTCTTTAGGAAGTTTTGACTACAATTGATTCTTTCATTCTCCTAAAAGTTGAGAGTAAATACAAGATCTAGTTCATTTGGGAGCACATTATTAAATGTCTCTAAATGTGTCAGTTTCAAGCTTATGCAGTCTCTAAATTAGTTGTGCATTGCTGTATGTCTTGGTGAGAAACGTAATTTTGGATGCCTAAAATTAGACTAGCAGAGACTAAGCAAGTAGTAATGGTGATGATCTCGCATGTCAGGGGAGGAATTTACANATGAGTGCCAGTATGCTTCAAAGTACAAGAGAAATTCTGCAAAATCAGAAAGAAAAGGCAGAAAATATTCTGGTGGAAGTGTCATGTACAGCTCTTAGACTAGCAGAGACTAAGCAAGTAGTAATGGTGATGATCTCGCATGTCAGGGGAGGAATTTACACATATATCCCACACAGAACATCTTAGCAGATTTGTCTAGCAGGATTGATGTCAGGAAGGGAAAAACATATTTAAACAGGTTTTTAGCCAGAATCATGGATCATGAGTGCCAGTATGCTTCAAAGTACAAGAGAAATTCTGCAAAATCAGAAAGAAAAGGCAGAAAATATTCTGGTGGAAGTGTCATGTACAGCTCTGCCAGCTGCAGTGAGTTTAGATTAGGATTAATGGGAATGAAAGCCCGTCTGCTGTAGCTACTCTATTCCAGTAGTTGTAAATTCCTTTACAATATTGAGCTAAGAGAGTTAAGAATCATAAAGTTGAAAGTGAATGTGGATTTGTGCAGTTGTCTTGAGTGGCTGTAGGTGCTCTGATCATCACTGATTCTGCTCACACGCCCAGGAGGGAGAACAGGTGTGTATATGTTAGCACAGAGTGGGACATTCTAACCTCTGGGCTGCATGTGCTGCCCAGCCAGGAGGTGTGGAGGGTTTGCCGTGCGCCTCTCTGCAGATCCACACCTCTCAAGACTACCAAGAATGAGTCAGAATGAAAGTTTGCTTAAAAGAGTGCAGTGATTATTGTTTTGATGGGCAGGAGAAAATTGATCTTGATGCCTTTTGCCACTGGTCATCCCACTTGTGAGGTTCATGTTATAATAGATGTGATGAGACTGCCACACATAGGTACCAGGAAATTCCAAGACTGACTGAATTGATATAAAAGTGATAAACTTTTTTGAATACTGCAACACTATTTTTTTTGTTTGTTTTTAATGTGTTAAACAGATATTTTAGTTTTCATTCTGAAAGCAGACTTTTTAAAATGACATGATAGAATGGTACTTCTGTTATATTTTATTTTATACCCTGACCACGTTTCCTCAATCTTTAACTGTGGGTTTGGGATTTTGATGGGGTTTGGGTTGGTTTTTTTTATTTCCTCCTTTTTCTCCTGGTCCCACAAAATCTTCTGGCATCTGAAATCAGTCTTGATTCTACTGTGCCTCCTCCCACATGCTGGTTACGTAGCCTATGTACCCTTTATCATCAGAGGAGTATCCAGGTGGAAGCCAGGACAAATTTCAGTTTGCTGCTTTGCTTCTCTGCCTTGGGGATTTAAACCTTGTCCATATGAGACTGTAACACTGTTTTAATTAAAATGTTTTAAAGTCAATATAGTTAAATCTGTTCAAACTCCTTATACAGAAGCACTTAAACCTGCTTAACCTTTGCTAGAATTCGTTTAGCTAACATTGATAAATTGCTGAAGTAAGCTAAATTAATTTAAGTGAGGTCTTAGCTAGGATAAGTGCGTTTACATTAGATGTTTGCACCAGTTTAACTGGATTTAAAATCAATCAGTTTAGTTAAATCAATGAATTTTCCTTGTATAGGCATGACCTTACTTAAATAATTTTGTTGTATGCAGCTTGGGTCTTAACAAAAAAAACCAAAAAAAAAAACAAACAAAAAAAAAAAACAAAAAAAAAACAAAACAAAAAAAAAAAAAAACAAACAAAAAAACAAAACAAAAACAAAACAAAACAAAACAAAACAAAAACCAACAAAAAACCCCCAAACAAACAGTTCCAACTTTCCGGAGTACATGTTTTTGTTTGAAGATTTCAGTAGGTAGTTGAGCTTATGACAGGTTTCTGATATCTTTAAATCAGGCTTAAGATTCCTTTTTTGGCTTTTTTTGGAGATAGGAAAGTAGTCACCCTTTCGAAATTGAGAGATCTAGAGTCTCTGCCAGCCGACATAACTTCTCAGTGTTTCAACCATGATTAGGGTACACAAAATAACAAATAAGTAAACTTAACTACTTGGTTCAGAATCAAAAATATACTTCTGGAATAATTTCCCCAAGGGAATCTGTTCAACTTATTGAATGAAACTCACTGCTCTTTGACTGTTATCAGTGGATTTACTGATAGTAAATGTAATGTAATGTAATGCATATAATATGAAATCCTTGATACTTGGCCTAAATGTAAATTCTGAAGCTGCTCCAAAGAAAATGATTGCTGAAATTATTGTTGAAAATTTTTCAACATTTCTGCATTTTGGTTGAGTATGAATTCTTACAGAGCTTGGTATCTAGAGTCCAAACGTCTAATGTCCTTCGATGTCCAAAAATAAATCTCAGATATCTGAGGAATAAAAGCTGATGTCATGTATGAATTTTGTTCCTTTCTGAGATGTAACACTTGATTAAAGTGTAACACTTAACTAAGTGTTGATGTACACCTTGCAACAATTAGAATTTTTAAATTGTGCTTGGGTTAAGGTCACACTCTTTGGATTGAACAGAGGTAAGCTGAAATGGAAATCTAATTTGGTTTTTGGTGGGGTTGTTTTTTTTTTTTAGTTTGTTTACTTGTTTGCAGTTTTGGGGGTTTTTTGTTGGTTTTTTGTTTGGTTTGTTTTATG
>WBND01001181.1:45389-58266 GCA_013398595.1 Tychaedon coryphoeus | reverse complement strand
AAATTAAATTTAAATTGTGGCTTTAACATGAATATTTATAGTAGATATGCCTTGTATAATATGATTACGTATGTTCCTTATCATCCACCTATATACTTGTCAGTACTCCTGAACAAAGCAGGTCCTAGGCTTCTGTGATTCTCCAAATAAAAAGGCAATACATTATCCAGAGGACCTTATGCAAGGGGATTAGAATTTTACATTTTGTTTTCTCATCTCATGAACTACCACCTGCAGAAAGGAAACAAGACTTAAAGTCTTCTTTTGTCAGGATAAACACCAATGTCTTGATCACCTTAGAAACAGTATAATATTTTCCTGAGATAAGGGTTTATATATTTATCTTTATAGATTTCAAAATAGGTCTGTAATGCTGTCATATTCTAAGTCATGCCAAATTACTGTCCTCTCTCAAATGTCTATTAGTGTAATGAATTTTCCATTCTATGATTTTTCTTAATGGGCTATGGATACTCTGCGATACATGCTGGGTACTGGGCTTCTGCCCAGTAAAGCTTGAAATCTGAGCTACTACATGAATGATCCATCTCTCTTTGTGTTCAGCAGATGCACTTTGTCAGGACTTCTGTTTTCATATCAAAGTTCATGATGAGGAGTCTGCAGTACTTGTAATGCATTTGTGCTGAATTCTGCACTCTGAGTTCTTCTGGTGCTACCATGTTGAAATAGCCTTGGAAATGTTCCGGTGAAATTTTGCAGCTGTACATACATTCATGGCATGATTGAGGAAAAAAAAAAGAAGAGTGAGAGATCCTAGGGTCATCCAGTTTGATCACAGACATGCAGTTAGCATCTGGTTCTTAACTTCTGATGTAGATTTCTGCAGTTTGTTGTGAAAGTTCAAGGAACAGTTTGAGATTTTGGCACACTCTGGCATGTTTTTCACTGATATTTTCCCAGCTATTTAAATCAGCCTCTACCAAATACTCATTGTATATTTGTGGATGGTCACATGCAGCTCAGGACTCTTACTATGTGCCTGTCTTATTATATCTACTTGCACTTAACAGTCGTTTCAACTTTTTTTTTTGTTTACTGTGTTTTTAGAGGGAATTTGAAGGCTGACCATTTGGCTATGTATGTACTTCAAACTGTTAAAGCTGTTAGTAATGTATTATTTTGGTAAGAATTCCCAGCACATGACGTATTTTACATACTCAAAATTGATGCATATAAGAGTTAGCAGTGATAAGTTGTTTCACATACAATTCCCAAATCCCTTTCTTTCAAAAAAATGAAATAGAAAAATAATTTGCTTGGGTACAAAGTACCCAAACTTGTATCTTTTAAGTCCTCAGAGTGCTTGATATTTATAGCAAGGCTTCTTTTTACTGTTGATGTGGCAAAACTCAGGGACAATATACAGAGAGAGAGAGAAGAGAACGGGACAGAGGGGAAAAGATTTTCCCTTTCACTGACAGTATTTTTTCTCTTTATTAAATGACCTGTGGATATATAAACCATAAAAGACTATGTTTGACAAAGCAAGGTTTGAATTATATCTAAAAATGTGCTGAATGTTCAGTATGCAATTGTAGATATTTGCTGAATAAAGTACCTTTTTGGAGAAATCAGTATGCAACTAACTAAAATGTAAAAGCACTCATCATAGAACTAGGAAAATATTGATATCTGTTCTTTTTGTAAGAAGTAATTCTAGATTAACAGTAAGTCTGTTAAAGGAAAGAGATCCTTTTTCTGAAAGCATGGGCTGTCCATCCAGCTACTGTCAACTTTTTTTAATGCATCTGACCAAAAAAAACTGCAATGAATTTTTTAAGGCTTCTGACCTAAGTTCATTTTTTAAAATTAACATTTACTGGAGGAATAAAATTACTTTTCATTTTAAGACAGTGCCTGTGTCTACAGGTAAAATGAAATTTTATTTCTATTGTTTAGAGAAGAGATCTCTAGTGAAAATTAAATCAACTTCCTGCTTGACATATCAAATCATAAACTAAAACTATTTTACATAAATACTGCATTAAAAAGTTTTAGAACCCTGAGCGGAACAGATTGCTACTGTATACCCACTTCACTGCAAAACTAGTTGAAGGTTCACTGAAAAGCTGGTCAAAGGATTCAGTTTCATTTCCCTTTTTAATGTCGGTAAAAGCTGTTCCTAAGAGTTTGAACATGCACCATAGGCGTCCTATTTTCCCATTATTCTTCTTATTCTTCTGTTATGCTACTTCTCTTCATAAGACTTTATGATATGACCAGGCTTCCTACATCGGTGGTCAAAGAGAAACAATATATTCTCACACTGATTATTATTTAGAATCTCTTTTGTTATGGATGAGAGTATGTCCAAAAGCTGCTTTTTCCAGGACAGCGCTAATGTTTTTAAATGGCTCCTGCTGGCAACCGGAACTTCAGATCTCTGAGAGTGACACATGCAGCCTTGAAATACTTTCTTTTCTGCACTTAAATGCCAAAGAAGGTCAGGGGGAAAAAAACCTAGGTGGAAAAAGTGTAATTCATGCTGTTGTGTGGGAAGAGTGGTAGTGCTTGCAGAACAACTGCTCAGCTTTGAATTAAAAAAAGGTGTTTTATGATTCCTCTCTTCCCTTTCTGACACTCTGCAGCAAAACTTGGAGTGACTGCATTGATTCCAAAGACACAGAAGTTATTAAAGAAAGACCAGGAAAGATCAGGAAATCCATGCTTTGTTCCTGTCCCTGTCACAGATTTCATTAAGTTTTGGGAATTACACTTAATTTGGCTTTTTCTTTTTTCCTGTCTGATAAAAACACCTTTTTTGAAGTGGCTTTTAGATGGTATATTTTACCTATGATACTAATGCTACCAACCTTTAATCAAGAACATTTTACTCTAATTACATGATTACATTGGAACAGTGCTTCACAACCCTTACTACCACTGAAATCTCATTTTGGTGCATCACGAGAAGGTGTTCCCAGATAGTCAAATGCTTTGGCAGTGCGGCACAGCACGTGATCTGCAGGGTCCTGTCAGCTGCCCTACTGCAAACATTAAATTTAGATATGGGTTCCCTTGTTTCTGTCTTCTGTGAGGGAATTGATAGAGTGAAAAAAAATGGTAGAAACAGGAGAGTAGTGGAAATTTGTCATGGGATTAGTTATGTGCATTAAGCCTTTCAAGTCTGCCAAGACTTTTTATATTTTATCATTAAAAATAGAGATACTTTTTTTCGTATAAAGAGTATCACCAATGGCTCTATTGGCTTTAGGCACAATATGTGATTCCAGATGCACTGCCTGTATTTCAGGAAGACCCTTGTTTAAACTCCTTAGCTAATCTTGAAAATCAAGAGTCTTTTGAAGAGGGGTCAAAACAAATGCACTGCACAAAACCTTGGGGATTTGGTCCCTTGATAATGGAGAAAATCTGCTTCGAAATTACATTTGTTATTTCTCTTTTTTAATATTTTCAGATCATAGCTATATTTGCTGGTATAATATATATAATATAAACCTATATAATAGATATATTTGCTGGTATAGTAAATACTAGTATAGCAAATATTCAGATTAAGTTCATCATCTTTCCCAAGTTCAAAGATAGTTTTTAAATTCTGTAAAATCCCATTTAGTTTGTCTCCTTAGCAGAAAAAAAAAATCAATGAATACCGCAAATTAGTCAGATGTGGGTTTTTCTATTGTTCCTGGAAGCAGACATCCAAAATCTTTCTAGTCAATATAAAGAGGCCTTGATCCCATTATTTAAAAAAAAAAATGGTGGCAACTTTATAGCTGACTGTTGGAGAGGTATTGACCCTGAACACAGCACTATTTTTGTGAAGTGATTTTCAGAACTCCATGCAGTAGTTCATCAATTGAGAAAAAAGCCTATAATCAAAACCTATGCACATACACAAGAGGGAAATCAGCTTCATCCTGATTCTTTGACATTTTCTTGCTTTTGAGTAGATATAAATAAAAGTGTGTGTGTCAGCTTTTTGGTAGTTACCCTGCAATCAGCTGGCCTAAAGAGACATTTCACAAGTTACATTTTTCATCTTTTTTTTTTTCACTGAACGTTACACTTGATCCTTTTCTTTCACTTTGCTTCTGTCTCTATCCACACATATTCATAAAATATGAAGGATAAAAGACCAAAAACATAATTAACAAGGAGTCAAGTTGACAAAAGAAGCTGTTGAAATTCATTGTAAATTATTATACTTATTTATCTATTATTAGTGCAACTATTTGACGACAATCTTCCAAGTTTGCAACTAGAGCAGTCAGATCAAAAAAAGATAAAAGAAAAAGAAAATATTATATTAACATGATCGTGATTTTTTGATTCTGTGAAAACTATTTTATGAAGGATATACCCATTCACAATTTTGTTTAAATGGCTTACTTAGATTTAATCTACATGTAGTTTGCATTCAGATTTTAGTTCTTTAGAGGGAGAATTCTTATTTCAGCAGTATTCTGCATTACAAAGAAAACTGCACTGAAAAAAGAAACATTGAAAAAACAAAAAACTGCATGTGGAGGTGTCTCATTTACAGTCAGACAAATATCACCACTAAGGAAAAGATCGGTATAATACTTCCTAATATCTTTCACAATAAATTATATGTTTTACCTTTTTGTTCTTCAGTTATAGATGTACTAAATCTTTTAAATTTTAAAATGCATTGTAAAATCTAAGATTTTAGTTTTGTATGTTGGAAGGTCTTGAACAGCAGTCCATTCCAGGAAGAAATAAGCAAATTGTGCCCTTGTGATAGTTCACATCCCAAGTTGGTTTTTAAAAAGCCACTATTTTTCATAAATATTCTGCATTACCTTCTCTATTCTCTATTCTTGATTCACCCAATTTGACATATTTCCAAGTGGACGAGTCCGTATGTAATGTGTTCTACTGCAAGGTGCAAGGGTAAACTCTTTGTGTCCAATAAGCTTTTTGCAATTATTTCCACTGTCCTTTTGGAGATCACTTTAATGATAGTGGCTCTGAGTAGTGTTAAACCTCTACAGATGTGCCAAGCTATAAAGTATTTTAAAGTTATGGTGTCTGACTTTACAGTGTCCTGAAAACTAAAGTTATCTCAGATTTTATTTTCTGTAACATTTTTTTTCAATTCCATCATTTGTCTGTCACAGTCCTCCACACGTTACTTACCCAAGCTTTCAAATTTTCCTGGTTTAGGATTCTGTAGTGATCAGATACACATAAAACAGAGTAAGCAGTCTTTTAATGACAGTGGTTGTTCCGGAAAAGGCATGTTGGGGTTTTGGTTTAAAAAAAAAAAATATATATATATATATATACACACACACATATATATATTCTACTGGTCAGTAATGAGCAGTATTCTAAATCTGTCATGGGAATGCGAGAAACCTTCCTTCTGAGATAGTGCTTTAGAGAAAGGTAGTATTTAATGTAATTTAGTGCAGCCACGAAACGGTCCAGGTTCTTGGTTGTGAAAATCAACATAGTGCCATTGAAGTGAATGAAACTTCAGATTATGACAGGTTAGATTTTCCTGAATGAGGACTGATAATGCCTATTATATGTTCTTTTGCTGCCATACTAAGTAAACTGTTTTCAGTGCATCTGGGAATGGACTACAGATGTGACTGAGAACAAAAATGTTTAACAGTTGTAGAAAATTTCTCATGTTTTACTTGAAGCAAACTTCTCTTTGAGTAAAGGTGTTCCTACCAGGCTCTAATGCTGAATGCAACTATTCTTAGAAATTATTTTGTAGTATACAATTTCTTCTTCCTCAGGAATAATCTTCACTTGTTGCTGACAGCTGAAACCATTGTCTGTCTATATCCGTAGATCTTCTTCTGGAAAATTTAATTTAAAGTATCAATGCTAGGAGAATTCTAATTTTTGTCTCCCAAAGATAATGCTTAGAACAGAATGCCTTTACACACAAGTGCAAAATACTTAGACGCTAGGATTTTGCTAGAAGTTCTTGAATCCCAGGGAAACACTGAAACTGAACTCTGTCAGTTCCACTTGACCCATATGTATGACTTATGCTGCTGCAGGCCTTTAACTAAACAAAAATGGCCACTATTATCTCTGTAAGGTTGCATGAAGGAAATAGCAATTTGTGAAATTATTTTACCTGAAGGAATCATTGATGTGCTTATTGAACACTGCAATTTCTTAATAATGTATTACCAAGAGAGATAGAGATAGAGATAGAGATGATAGAGATAGAGATAGAGATAGAGATAGAGATAGAGAGAGACAGAGACAGAGAGATAGATAGATAGATAGATAGATAGATAGATAGATAGATAGATAGATAGATAGATGTGTTAGAGCATCAATTTTTTGTAATATATTATGCAAACTGAGGGTGGCCGCACATTGTTTACCTCATGAGTTGCTGCAGTGGGAGTTGTACTTGTGGCACCACCACTCCATTGACTGGCATCTCACTTCTGTGTCATGTCTGATGCTTCAATCTGAGCTGTTAATTTACTTCAGAACTGAAGGGTTTCCCACATGGCAGAGAAGTGTCATTTTGGGGGGAAAAAAATATTTTGGATCAATTAAATATAAAATCAGGGAAAAAAAGACCTAATCTTGCTGTTGTTTTTAACATGAAACTTCATTATATTGAGGTGAAAGGTGATAAAATCATATTAAATGTTTTTTCCACTGACTTGTTACTCCCTAGTATATGGTCTAACTAGTACAGGGACAAATATATTTAAAAGAACAGACTACTAGGACAAATGCGATTATCTATGTCCACCAGTACATTTTTTTGTCCTAACATTGCCGTTAACACACTTTTGCTATGACTAAGTGTGAAGTTTATGTTAGTGTAGCTCACATAGCTGAAATATTAGTCTCAGTGAATATTCAGATGGAATATTCATCTCACTAGCTGAAATACTGCAGAGGTCAAGATGGATATGTTAGTCTATACAGTATACAGTCCCTGTAGAACTCGTTTGCAAATGGTTGCAGAGGTGAAATTGGCCTTATATCTGAACTTTCTGAATCAGTTGGCAGTGCCTGGATATTCTAGGGGGATGAGCATCATCTGAGTACTTACTAAGAATACAGAAAAGTGGTAAATCATGTGAAACCTGTGCTCAGGCCCTGTGGACTGGGAGCCTGAAGTATTGCAGATTCATACAGTCTGAAAAAAACATCCCTTTTGGTTTTTCTGACACAGGAACTCATAGAGTTCCTAGTGAATCTGTGCAACTATTTCTACAGCTTTAAAGCTGCAGCCAAATTTTCTAACACTGACAGATTATGCTTTGGAGATCTGTTACACATTTAGACACTATGAACACCAAGTATGCCTCAGCAACAGGTTAATTGCCCTGAGAGGTCCTTGTTTCAGATAACTGGGATGTATGTGTAACTGGTCTGAACTGGTCAGCAGTTCACTTGAGATAGAGTGAGTTATTCTGACCATATAATTTCTGTAAGTTATCTCTGAAGTCTTACACTGTAGAACATATATTCCTTTAAGATATTGTTAAACAGAACTCATTAAAGACATTTTTAACCACACGACTGTTTCCTAAAAGTAAGCAGCAAACTCATCTTAATTAAAAACAATTAACATAAGCCTTAAATAGCTGAAGCTTCTTCAATCCTGGTGTTTGACATCTTTGAGATATTTAGAGAAAACAGCAGGTCACCTAAATCTAGGTATTTTTTCTAATGTCCAGATATTGGTTAACGTAGTAAATTAACTCTTCTTCTGGAGCCAATGCGGTCCATTCTTCAAGGTCTTTCATTGATGGCCTTTAGTCAGTGAGGGAGATGCTTACATTTTGATTTATAATGGAATCCAAATAATCAAAGTCAAGTTTGCACTTTTCATTGAGATCAAAATAGAAATTTCTTTCTAATCCAGGTGTATAATGGGGAGGGCTACCTACACAACTATTGAGTTAGACTACATAAAAGTGATAATTTTCAGAAAATGCACTTATTTTAGAAGAAGCACCAAGACCATTGATTTTGTAGCAGACGATACTTAGTATTTGCTTGTAAAGCATTCTGTATATGAAAATTTTTAGTTATTTTATGCTTTGAAATTATTAAGTAGAAGTAAACAGGCAGTAATTACACTTGGTGAGTAGGCTTCAGGTTTTTTCCCAGCTTTGGTCTCCACCCTGGTGTCATCATCTATTGAACTGAGACTTTATTAAGGCAATGTGTTCTTGAAGCTATGTCTTAGCCTGGTGTAAAATTCTGAATAAATTACTGCTGGCTACTCCACTGGATTCTTTGCGAAACTTTTCAATGTATACCCCAGAACATGCTCTAATGTCTAAAAACTGTCTAGGTAGCTTTTAAGTTCCTTCCAAATGTTGATTTTCTTGTAAGACTTTGGTCCTGTGGTCATTTTGCTGTACGAATTTGTTGCAGATAATTTCTCTGCGCATATCCAGGCCTATAAGTTCATTTTAGTTCAACAGCTAACTTGCAACAACCAGAATAGACAAAGATATTACAGTATCTCTTTCGAAAAGACTGTTGATTTCATTCAGTATCTCAGGATCCTGAACTTTAATCTCCCAAGGAACTGTTGAATGTCTGCCTTTGTAAATGTAAAGTTCACATTTTTATCTATTAAGTCTTTTTAAAGGAGTGGATGTTTGTGGAAGGCATGAGGATAGGGACTGTCCTCATTTTTAGGAATTTTTAGAAATTTTCAGCCAAGTGATGAAACAAATTATTCTTTGGGTGTATTATTAATCTTTTTAACATTTCATTTGTACGCTTATATATGTGTGCATTTAGAAATTCCTGCTTTTTTAAATTTAAGCTTTTTTATATGTAAAATGTTGCGTATTTGCTACTTTAAATGTGACAGTATTCACTTTTCTTTTAAATATACCTACCTCAATGTAAAATACGCATCAATGTAGCAATTCACAGTAGTGGTGTTCAGCCTTTTTGATTTGTGGATCTCTACAAATTTTGTAATGGAAATATGGATATTCTACAAATATGTGTAGAGCACAAAGATGTGTATGCCATATTTGAGTCTTCCATGAAGCCCTTCAAAGTATTACATGTTCCTCCAGTCCACAAAAAAACTATTTGAAAATCAAAACTATTTGAAAATTACTGCATTATAATAACAAAAAGCTTGTCTATGTTCATTCTCTCTCAGCCAAGTCACGGAGTCATAAATTGAGTGGTATTATAGCACTTTGGGTTAATTTGTTGCCGCATTTGGAAAAAAAAAATATAAAACTTTGCGTTGTAAGTAATTTTTTATCAGACTTACAGTGTAATTCCATTGAAACTCTCAATCATCTTGCCTCTACTACTTTCCATCAGTGTTACAATGTTACTTATAGCTGTTAGAAAGATGAAGGGAAATTTTGCCTGGTAAAATTCAGATTTCTATTTCTCATATTCCAAGTCCAAAATTGCAACCAAGATCTTAGTTGGTACACAAGAAGATATATATTTGAACATGACTGGATGAATTAAACAATAGTCTGTTGCTTCTTGTACTATTTATCAACCTTTACACACGCCATCTGTTTATGACAGTTATGACTTGCCTCCTAATTCATTTACCATTCTTAAAACTTCCACTATAATTTTTGGCAAGAGGACAAAATCTTTTGGTTTTCTTAATTTTTTTCTTTATATAGACACCCCAGAAAGTGTTTGTTTATTTAAAACAATTTTGCTTGCAGAGAAAATAAAATTAATTCTTTGACAAAAAGGGACCATGTCTTAGTGATGTACCTGGAATTACAGTTTAAGACTAAATTCCTAACTTGAGATCTTAATGAAAGGTTTCATTAAAGGAGTATGAAATACATTAATAATATGTGATAATGCCATTCTCCACTATAATCAGTCATAAAAACAATTTCAAAAAACCCCAAGAAGATGCTTAAGTTTGGACTTTTTTTCACTGAAACTGTTAAATGAAAGTTAAGTGTCTTCTTCCTAGCTTGCACTAAAGTTTGGAAGACTAGAAGAGGTCTTGCAGTTTGGGGATTTCATTTCTTGGAATTTCAGTCTTCTTAGGGGCTTTGGGAATGACTTTGGTGTAAAGTCTGTGCAACCTGGAAAGCAGAAGGGTAGAAAAACTGTGAGGTCTTCAAGCCTGCAGCTAGCTTTGTTCTTTTCTTTTTCTTTGTTCTTTTCTTTTTCGTTACCTTCCATGTCATGGATGTGTCATCCATTGAATAGGAATAAGCCAGTAACAAGGGAGGTAGAAGTCCTCAACTTTCTTCTGCTTGAAGCATTTTGATGGCAAAAAATATTGGTGGGTAAATGAAGGTTATCAGCCATAGAGGAGGTGGTGTCTCCCATCACTTACAGGTGGTGTTCATGTATGAAAATTTTTCTGTCTGTTAATTTTTTTGCCTTTTTCTGCTCCATGATAAGGCTTGCTTTACTTCAGTTTCCTGAATTTTTCACATTGCCATTTTGTTGAGTGCAATGAAAGAGGATTATGGCTTTTGTTAAGGTTACAATTCTTAAAAGTACTTCACACAGCTCTAAAATACTAGCTTCCCAACAGCATTTTACTAATGTCCTGTGTGATTCTGTAACTTGACAAATCTCTGGACATAATGTGCTTGCCAAAGTAAATTAAAGTGTAGGTGTATGAATAATTTCTAATTATCCTAATTTTAGTGCCATTTGCATTGGAAATTAATCAGTAGTTAATAATATAAGATAATTCTTTTTTTGTGTTTGAGTCCATGTTGAATTTTACTGTTCAGTTTACAGAGGAATCATTTAGTTTTCATAATTGCTTAATAGAGTAGGAGTTATGATGCTCTTGAGCATTACTCCAAGCAACAAAAAGGGTGAAAGAAACAAGGAAAGTAACAGACAGACTTGACAGAAAATATTTTAGGTGGAGAGGCTTCAGAAAGCTGGAAGAGGAGTTATCACATGTAGACTTAACAGAAGATTCAGTTATGTAGCAGTGTCCTGACTAATGTTGAGCTAATAATGGGTTTTACATGGGTTTCTATACAGCATCATATTCTTTATACAGCCAAAAAAGTTTTAAGTACATGGGATAGAGGTTTACAGTCATAAGCACAGAGTTCTGGCACAGGTAGAGTTTTGAATGAAAAGAAATTTAGGCTTTCAGGGTTTTTTTTGTTTTGGTTTGTTTTTTTTTTAACAATTGCTGTCAATATGATTGAAGACAGACATACTGAAATAAAAAGCAATAACAATGAAATATGGTGGAAGTCCATTTCAGCTTTGGGGATGTATTGTCTGCAATATAGTAGAACAAAAGACATCCAGAATAAAAGCAGTGCTCATGGCTGAGGAAAACAAAGATACTGATCTATTGCAAGGATCGAAATTATTTTTTTACATGCACAAAGGTGTGTTCACTGTTGAAATTTATCTGTAGCAGCACTGTTGATATTTCTGAGTAATGTTCATGAAATCTTGTGGCTAGCAGGGAGAGGGGAAAAATATACTTCCCTGGCAAAAGTTCGGTCTTCCTTTTCTCCTCTTTCTGTTGAAGAAAAATGAAACTGTTGAGTTCAAATGTCATCATACTGACCTGTTGGTTTTATCTCATTCGTGCCTGGACATGGCTGGTGTGCATACAATTCCACTAAATAGTAATAGTGGAGTTTCAGTGTCACGATTCGGCTCCGCAGCCTTGGGACCAGACCAGCCAGGACTGGTGTGGCGAATAAAAAGTACGGGCACAATTGGGTTACCCAAAAAGTAAAACAGCTTTAATGACAAAACAACAAACAGCAGAAAGCGAACACTCAGTATAGCATAGTCAACCACACAAGACCCCAGATGGGTAGGTTCAACAGTTTGTGTATGATAGGCCTGGGGTTTGGTCTGAGGGCAGGGATCCAACCACAAATAGGGATTAGGAAATTGCAAAAAATTGTGGCAAACGACAACCAATCAGGGGAGAGAACTGGAAACATTCTAGAAACACAACCTTATATGGGCAGGCCTTCTGACATATGGGTCCCATGGGTCTTCTCTAACTTTGCTCACCCTAGCCTGAACATTAGTCCCTCTACCTACATGCCTGATTCCCATGGCCTTAAGTTGTTGCCTTCTGTGTAAGAAAGTGGGATTGTCCCGCTGTCCATCCCAGTCATCTCCGTTCCCACATTTCAGCAGCCTAGAAATTAGTTACAAGTTTGGAAATAATTCACCAGCATATTTCCCACATTGCCTTTATTAATGGAGACAATTGGAATTTTGTGACCTACATATTTTAATGAAGACTGGGACCCTGTCACCTGTACACCAAATCATTTGTAATTGAATGTAGAGCAGTACAGGCTCTGTAAAAGCTGTCAGAAGACAAGGCAAATAGGAGTGAATTATCTGCTGAGATCATGTATCTGGAAATTTCAGTTAGTTTTGCTTTCATGGTCACCACTCTGCTAACACAACTGCTTAGCCTTCTGGATTATGAAACAGAAAATGATTCACCATGTTTTCTTCCTCATAAAATTCTAAAATTCATGCTGCTCAAAAGTATAAATAATATTGAAAGTAATTATTCTTCCGGCAGAAAGGAGCAAATTTGTTTCTTCAGCCTGTGTGACTGCTTACACATCAAGAAAAGACTTCGAAACTGCTGCAGATGTGCTACAGATAAATGTTTGCCAATCTAGAGTTTGACTGTTTGGATCCTTTCCATAAGCTAAAATTTGCTTAATTTTTTTTTACCTGATAACAGAACAGAGTGTGTTAGCATTCCCAGAAGGATTGTTTTTACTGAAAATAAGGCATGATTTCACTTTAATTCTTACATTTTAAAAAGGCACTCATTTATCTGAGCAATACCGCTGCTGAAGGGAAAGGACTTTTTCTGTGACAAAGGGTTTTGTGAAATACTCCAGTGCAAATCAAATAGGTTTTTCTT
>WBND01001181.1:0-27227 GCA_013398595.1 Tychaedon coryphoeus | reverse complement strand
TTTTTAAATACCTATGTTCTGGACAGAATTCCCTACTTGTCTGCATACCAATATGAACAGGTACTTAGGCCCATCCCCCTTCTTATCTCTCTCACAGGACAGGGTATCAACTGTGCAAATAAATTTTTATGTACATGGGTATGTGTTTGTCTGTGCAGGCACCAGGCAGCACTCAGGACTGCACTCAGGACTGCACTCAAGACAACACAAGTCATGACTTCCATTGAAAGAAAATGTTGTCATTCTAAGTTTCTTTTGAAAGCAGTAACAGATAAAATCAGTAGTTATTTGAGGCCTAAGCAGGACATTTTAGAGGTTTGTAATTGGAAAGGGCATGAAAGAGAAGGCATTTCTGGTTTGCATTCCAGGGGTGCTGCCTGTGTTTGCACCATGCTGAGCACAGGGGCAGCGAGTCAGGCTTTGTTCCTTCGTGTCTCCTTCACAGTGCTCTGGGAGCAGGGTGGAACCTGCCTCTGCACAGAGGAGTGCTGTGCTGCTGGGGGCTGCAGCCCAAGCTTGTGTTTTAGGATTGATGTGGCTGTGTGGGAGCACATGGTGGGTTGTTGCTGCTCAGGGGGCACAGCAGCTCTTGGTTTGTCACCCTGATAAACACCAAGAAAAGCATAGCAAGGGATTATATTAAATTCACTTCAGGTTAGTTCCCCACAGCAGAAAGAGAACATAACTATCTGTTCTTCCAACCAAATTTTAATTGTAGATCTGTATTTTTTATCACAGTTTAGGAAAGGGGATATTTTAAAGATAATTGAACCTTTCCTTTAATTACTTTAAGTACCTTGAGAAAGGTGTGGGCAGTTACAGGATGCTTTCTTTCCTCCCACAAACACTGACATCAGAATTCCTAAGAGCTTTACTTGCATCCTAAGGGCATAAAATGAAGCCTACATCAGAATAACAAATTTAAATGCACATTTCAAGCTTTTCTTTCTGAACACAGTGAACTGTGCATTCCTACCATCAAACTGATCTGGAACCTATTTACTTCTTTTAGTTAATGAATTAATTATTTTAGTATATTTTGTATTTCATATTTTAAAAAAAATAGAGGAAAAGGCTGATGTTCTGTGTACTATTTATTGCTTGAACTTATTTGAAAGATGTCTTTATAGCACTTCTTTCTTGTGCTCTCAAAAGAAGTGAAACACCTTTAAAAAATGGCAGCTTGAAATCTTTACCCTTGGGGAAAATGCCTGGGTATCAACTGGGAAATAGGGACTAAAAATTTGTTGGGTTGTTTTGGGGTTTTTTTCTGGGTGATAGCTTGATGTTGGTTGAACAGCATGTTACAGTAACCTTCCTTCAACTTTTCTCACACATACTTTTCATATTTCAAGATCCTTTTCCTATAACTGTGGTACAATTTGTAGTGGTTATCAGCAGTGCTCCCACATAAATGCAGGAGACATTTCTTGGGAAAATAGGCAGAAAAATGACACTGAAAAACAGAGGCCACAAAATTCAATATTCACCACTCTGTGTGAATGAAATAAAGAGAGTCCAACAAAGTTGGCTGTGAAAGGATAAACAACTTAGTTAATAAATCATGTTGGCCTTTATTCCTTGCTTTCTTCTTTTTTTCTTTTTATTTTTTCGCCTTGCTTTTTCCTTTCTATTTTTTGAGATGAATTTCTCAAAAAAGACATGGTTGCTTTTCATGAATATACTTCTGAAAGCCTGTAGCTTATTCCAGATGACTTTCTCAGATAAATTGTAGCATATATTTCCTATTCTAGTTTTGCTGAGATACTAGAGGCTGGTGGTCAGTACAACTGGCAAAATGACAAATTATTTTATGTTACCAGAGAGAGGAAGAAAAATAGATAGTCCCTGAAAACAAAAATGGTCAGTTAAGAAATCATTTATATCTTAAGTAAGAATAAGATTTTTAGGCAATATGTGGATTCTTAATATGATTTTTCAGTTTATCCTTCTACAAAAACTGTTTTACAAATATTTGTAAATACACATTCAACGAAAACTGCAAATCATTAGCCTAACAGGAATGCAACCCCTGTTGTTTAAGAGAAACATTTTTATCCATCACTCATAAGCTTTTAATTTACGTAGCTAGTCTGTGACTGAAGTAAGTGCATTAGCTCTTTTATATATTCTAAGTTCTAGAGACACCTCTTTCAATTTCAAATATACTTTTGATCTAAACTATTCTTAATCAATGGCTGAATAGTGGGAATACAGAGCCGTGGCTTGTTTTAATATAATTATCACAGCAATTTGCCTTCCACTTTCAGAAAATGCTATCATTAGCCTGATCAGAAAACCTGCCAAATTGCTACCATTTCTTCTTTTATATTACAAGGGATTCATTTTGAGATTTGAAATTATGGTTTTGTGATTTGAAGAGGAATGAAAATATCCAATCCTTCTCTTTAAGAAAAATTCTGTAGCCCTTATTTTTGTTTTAAATTACTATAATTTGTTCAAGTACATTGCTGCATATTAAAAAGGAATTGCTGTATTTTTTAAATTTTTAAATGTATAATGTAGGAGATGCAATTGATACATCTCTCTATGAATAATGAAGATTTTAGATTCATGAGATCTGTGAATCCCATTAGAAGGAAACCACAGCAGAATCCCACAACAAAAGAAGAATAGCATTTATTTCACTTTGATTTTCAATACAACAATTTTAGAAGTCTGAACAATACTGCTTTTGGCTTTTTCCCCCTAGCTAACCAGGATAACAGATCCATTAAGTATGTAAACGAATGCATCTGCTAAAACACATAAAAAAACAATTTTTATACAAGCTAAAGATTTTGCTCTTCTAGTTTAACTGTTTCTTTGTTAGAAGATTTTTATCCTCCAAGCTGATGCCTCTGCAACGGTTCCATGGCATGGGCTGAAGACGGAATTTTCCAGAGTTAATGAAATTTTCTTTAAAACAAACTTGTTTTTAAAAAGCACTCACCTGATCGTGTCATTCTCCAGTGGAAAGATGGTGCTGATCAACAGTCCAAAATCATGATAAGGCCAACTATTAAGGAAGAATGCAGTGTGAACTGGTCAGCCCTTTTATGAATAAAAATTTTAAAAGGGAGAAATTATTTTAGAAGTATTGCTCCCTGGAACTTCCAGTTGTTTTTGCCAGCTAGCAACTTTTGAGAAATACTTCTTAATACAATTTTGAGAAATACTTCTGTTAGTTTTACATGCCTTCATTTTGACAGGTACTACAGTAATGTGCTCAAATTAATGTTAATATAGTCAAATAGGAAGGAAAATATTCAGTGTTATTAATTCAACAGGCAGAAAGTACTCTCTGAAAGAATACTTATCACTATATAAATTACCACTGTCGTTTTACTGCATCTGGGTCTTTATTAACAGCAATTTTTAGAAGAACAAAGATTTTAAAATGTGTATAATACTGGTAATATTTTTACCTGGAAATATTCTATAGGTGGAGTCTATAAGTTTGTACAATGAAATGGGCAGAATTAGTAAATCAAGTAACCAGCCGAACTGAAGAGTTCCTTTAAAATTGTTTCTCTGATTTAAAAGAAAAATAAACCCTCACAATAAGCAAAGAGAATTGAGAGTGAAACCTTTCTTACTTACACAACTTCAGTAAAAAATGATGTGTTGCAGAAAACTGTGCATACTCACAGAGATCTGAAATGTGTGTTGCTAGTTTGCAGCAGACTGGCAGTTTGAGGCAATAGCACTCACATGAGAAAAAAGCCACAACAATAAGTTTCATTCTTTTCAGGTGGGATTTAAATAAGAGCCGTAAAGTAGATACACTTCACAAACAACCTTGCCACACTTTCTGAAGTCCTTCCAGAAGTGCTACCATGGAATATTAGGAGATTTGTGTATTCCATTTATTTCAATTCACATGGCAGAAAAGGTTGCCGATGTTTCTGTTTACCTATTCCTTTCCCTTTACAAATATAAATGGATAATTAATTCTAAAGCTTTAACATAATTAAGTTGTCAAATGTCATGATAATAATAGGACATCAGACTATACTTTGCCGATTTCACTATTTATGGGTCTACAAATACAGTGTTTGTATGTGTGTGTATAAGTGATTGTTTTTCTTCTTTTTTTCAATAACAGCATCCTCTGAGTAAAAATACCTTTTTTTTCAAGTCGTAAGGGACATCATTTGGACTACAGGATATTGTGCTAATATTGGTAGTGCTGTTATTTTGTTAAAGTCCTAAACAAGGGTTCTGCCCCTAGGCATAAGGGCAGCCACTGAAACTCAGTGGAATATGTCTGCCTTAGCTGATCAAGTGCACTTCACAAAAAACGTTTCCAGAAATCTTTAATTTTGCTATGGCTACAGGCAGCAGTTATAATTGGGCCACCTGAGAATATAATTCATTCAACTATTAGCAGAAAAAAAAATCAAAGTACGCTTTTTATAAGACACTCACTTGAGAAGGCAAAATACAACTTAGTGAAGAGAAAGACTGTATGAAAATGTTTTGTTTATAACTCAAAGTGTATGTATATATTGGATTTTTTAGTAAAACATTAGAGAAATAGGAACATAAAATGTTTTCCAGATCCGTCATTATGGATACCCACAAAGACTATAAATTCTTTCCTTTGACCATTGCATACGAATTTGGCTTTCATGCAATACTGCTCTGTGTACTGAGACAGAAGTGCACACAAATTTCAGTAGCCCTAATGTTGCAATACCACTCCATAAGTAAAAATGCCAGCAGTATTGTAAGAAAGCCCTTTGGGGACAAATCCATTTGCATTTCTTCTGTGTGAAGTTGATATTGTGATTCTTTATATGTAGAAATGTAACGATAAAACTTATGCTATTTTTCTAACCTAACTAAAATCTTTTGGTCTGAAGGTTACCTTTCACCTGCTAACATTTCCCTAAAATTCTTAGCAAGTACTAGATTTCTAAGATTAAGCTAGCAGTTCTATGTATTATGAATGCTTTTCTCAGCAGATACTTCTGAATCAGAGTATTATAAATGAGTCTGTTATTTTTTATTAATGAGTGATCTATAAAGTTATGTAACTGTAGATACCAACCTGTGTTGTCCTCAGAAATTAGCCAGCCAGTGCCCCTTCCAAGGGCTAGGTTAGACACTATGCATAGATTATTTCAGCTATCATCCCTGAATGGTGGCCTGAGTTTTTTGGTTTTTTGTATGAAGTTCCAGTAATGCACCTTTTCACTAATTCGGTTTTGCAAGCTTTAGCTTTTTTAGTTATATAACTGCTTATTGGTTTCAATTATTAACTTAGAATGGAGATAACTTTTTGTTTTCAATTATCAAGTCAGTTGGTCATTAAACTAAAGTCATTAAGATGTTTTGAAAAAGACCCATCAAACTCTTTAGATTAACATTGAATGTTCATACACTGTATAGAGCTGCATAAAACTTGCAGTTCAGGGGATGACTCTACTCTTGCTTTTCAGTATTGCTGTAGATAACACAACACAGACATTCTTGGCAGATTTTAATAGTTTTAGAGTTAGAACCGCATTCTAAGACTGACCCCTCATGCACCTGTAAGAGGAAGTCTGGCGATCAGTAGAAAATCCTACAATTCTTGGCAATTAGGTGAAAGAGTATCCAATCCCAGAGAGGATTTCCAGGACATGGTATCGACTTAAGCTAAGGAGAAGTAACTAGGAAAGTCCTGTTTGTAAAAAGCCCCTATACCTCTGTTTCTGTTTCTAAGCTGTGAGTGAAGGTATCAGTCTCATCAAAAAGAAGTATCTAGTTTGGCTGATGGTTTCAAACGTAATTGCTAATTTACCTTAGCAGGATTAGGAAAACTTGAATTAATCCTTTGACTTCAATAAGATCTGTTGTAGGGGCGTAAGGAAAATAAGGTTTAAAAAAAATCCTATGTTTAGAAATTCCTAATTTTAGAATCTAGAAGTTAAAGAAAACAACACTGAAATTATCACTAGGACCAAATAACATAGCACTAAATGGAAAAAAATTGCCTAATAACTATTCTTGCTTGCATTTTGAATTTTTCATGAAAACTTGTGGAAGATGGCATAACAGAAATTTCTGAAGATGCTCTGTGTCCATGTTTTGTGCGTACAGAGCAGAGTGATGATGAAAGTTCTCCAAAGAGGCACTAGCAAAACCCTTTTGCCAGAGTTTCCATTTCATGTGGACTAGAAAGGTGTTCTTCTTCTTCTTTCCAAGATGAACTTCTAATTATCACATGAGAAATGTTCTCTAGCACTGATAATATTTAAATACTCTCTGTCTTTACACTGTCTTTAGATGAAGAAGAAGTTAAGGAGGTCCTACCCCAGATAACATTTGTCACAAAGTCAAGTACATTCTTCTGGAAAATAGACAATATGTGTTTGGGTGTCTTTAGGCAAAAGGTATTCAAAATTATGACTCCTAGGTAATTGCTCTAATTGAGTTAAAGGGAGATGATGCCTCTTGGTCTTGCCATTTTCTGTAAGCCATCTTCTCCTTTGTTTTTGTTTTTGGTTTTTTTTTCCATCTATTTCTTGGCCTGCTATAAATTTTTATTTCAGAAAGAAAAAATATTTTTCAAACCAGTCTTTGTTGTTATTTTTTTTCTTTGTTTAATGACCAGGATTTGCACAAACCTATTCCTTTCATTCTTAATTATGCAGGCTGAATTTTTTCATTACGTGTTAAAATGTAATTGAAGAGCTATTCAAATTCAGATGAATGATTATGTATTTAGATAATTTAGGTAGTTTATCTGCAGATAACTTTTGACAACTCAGAAGATGAAGATTAATGAAAGTTCTGTGAAAGAAAAATAATAGCATTTTACAGCATATTAAGATGTGGAGATTTTTAGTTTTCATTCATTGAACAAGAATGTTTAAGCTCAGAAGGGAAAATTGCTCTGTTTGGATAATGAACTTATTTTGGGAATGACATTCAGTACTTTTGTTTTATTGCCATCCAGGCTGATCTTAAGAAAAAGAAGCTTGTGTTCTAATGGCTGGGCATAAGACTTCTTTTCATCTTAATCCTACCACTAGAGAAATGATGACAAGGATAGTAACAAAGTTGACTTAGATATTACTTTCCACATTCATTAACTGAATAAAATCTTAATTCTCTTTTTCCTATTTTTCAGAAAGTGCAGTTTTAGGCAACTAATATGGAGAGTTTTAAATACTAAAATTTTTTCACTGTTTTAGTGTCTGACCTCACTTTTCTCATGGTAAAGAGAAGATATCAAAATCTTCTGATAGGGAATACTTTTTTCTCATCTCTGGATCCAAGTTGGTTTTCCCACTGGCAAATTTTTTTGTCCTTCTTCTGTTGTGTAATCTTACATTGAATTTTAGTTTTTAACTCAAAGTTAAAGAGTTCAAACTCTAGGTAATTTCTTTCTGTAAATGTTATGGTTCTAAACATCTATAGGATTTGTCCGTTTAACAGACAAATTACTTTGCTGTTTATCAAGTCATAACACAAGTTGTTGCCTAGGATCAAACTAACAATTTAAAATACTTATTTAATGCTTCAGTAAAAAATGGAGCAAAGCTTCTACTCTTCAGATTTTGGTCATAGAACAGCTGTTTTTGTCATGGGCACTTCTGCAATGGTTATATTTGCCATCTTCATATTCATGTTTATTTTGTAACTATTTGGTACTTGATGCCAAAAGCTTCCTTCTTCTGTTTAGTAAAGTATTAATTTCTATAAAATATTATTTTATCTAGTAATAATTGTCTCAAAAAAATAACCTAGTCCAAACAGTTAGTGCAAGGTGGTTTACCATAGATTTTTTCATAGATTTTGAGACTAAAAGATAATATGGTTATATCCTGTCTTCCTGAGTGTCATGGGCCATGCCTAAGTTAGCCTGGTTGTAAATACATCAGCTTAAACCTAGCTAGACTGTACCTTGTATGCATGTCCTGAGTCCAATACACCAGGACATGGAGAGCATTTACTGCTTTCCTATGTGTGAACATCATCTTTGTAATGAATTTGCCTTACTTTCTTATAACAGAGAATATGCATATGACACTGGCTCTAAAGCCATAAAATCCATGCTATTCTAACAAATAATGCCCAGCAGGTAAGTGCTAAATCATAGTAACTTCTATATACTAGTAATATTTGCAGCCATCTAGTAGATAAATAATGTCTCTTCTTCAAGTTTCCCATTAAGAAAGAGCAAAATAAGAAGCCTCTTTGTAAGGGTTGTAAGCCTCTTTGTTGTGGCTGAGTTAACCATTAAGAGAGGTTTCTGGTAGCATGATAGATTCTGCCATGGGTCTGCAGCATAACTCTGATGAAAAGAGACTTTCGATGATTTTTTGGGTAGGCATAAAGTAGCAAATTACTGCTATTTTAGGGATTCTTCCTTTCAAGCAACATTTCTGTGACTTGTAGCTTACAGTTTGCAAGTATGTATTCAGCTGTAAATATCAAATATTATGGGGGACTTGTGCTATCTCAGATTTCATTTTTATTTATTAAAAGTCACTTCTTGTTTTTCAGCACTGAAAGATGTTACTGTAACATAGCAATTTGCCAGAGAAGTACAGTTAAGTTAAGTTAAGTTAAGTACAGTGAAGTTAAGCCAGTTTTCTATCCAGGTCAGTCTCAGCCAGATGAAACTTCCAATGAAGATTGAGTATTTCTATTATCAAAGTAGAAGAACTGGATATTAAACTTTTCATTTATCCTTGTCATTGGGTGCAATCACTGTTCAGAAGGAAGCTCTCCTTGTTATCTTTTAAGGACAAAAATATTATTATATACTGTGGTTACTATGCTTTAAAATATTATTCGCAAGACAGATCTTTGTAATAGTAGTAAATGTTTCAGTCTGGCTTTTTACTTTTGGCCTTGAATGTGGAACACTGAGGGGAAAAAACAAACGGTTCCATCAGTCGTACATGCTACTGATGTAGGTGGTTCAGTAACTCAATGCATATCAATGCATTTTAAAATGCCCAACTGCTCAGCAAAGATTTCAAAGAGAACCAACTAGAAGTCATGGTTCTCAGGTTAATCTTTTATTTGTCTAAAGGCTGAAAAAAACTGTTTACCTCTGTGATAGGAATTACAATCATCTTTAAAATAACTGACAAATTAATCTCCTTGCAGTACTGCAGTTGTAAAGTTGTTAGGTTTATCTGGGTTTGTCTGATTACCTTGTCTTATGAAGAATAAAGGTGCTAACTTTGATGTCTCAAATTTAAGAGGAGCATCCCAGACCAAACCATCGTGGATGTTTTAATTAACTCTGCAGTGTTATCTTCACAAAAGAAGGCTAAAATAAAATCTTCTACCGGTGATGTATGTGAAGACATGCAGGACTTTTACCTTTTGGAAAAAGGGACATACAGGAGTAATTGATCTACCTGCAGCATAGAAAAAAATTTTTCCCCCATATTTAGTCATGTTTTCTATTACTTTTCATTTCAGTCTTGTTGATAACAACCATACAGTGCAAATTAATTTCAATAAATTGTGGAGTTACTACTTAGCAGTTTTAAATGTCTCCGTAACTGTACCATGAATTAATTAATTGATGTAATCCATTTTCATTTTCCAAAGCCAAAAAAATCTCACATTTTTAAATGTATGTCTGCTTGAGCAACTTTGAGTAAATAGCTTCTATTTCAAGTTAGAAATCTGCTACTCTGGGCAGCATTTTATTTGAACAGAATGATTATACTTCTTCCTTTACAATGAAATCAAAGCATGGGGTTTGATTTTGTTGTTTTTTTTTTCATTCTCTAACCAGACATTACATTCGATATATTTATTTTGAGATAGATGCACTCAGACCTGTAGTAACAATGAGGAGCCCCGTCTTGCAAGGCCACCCAGGAGTCCAAAGTTTGTCCATTCTTCTAGCTTGCCTAATGTTACCCCTTTCATTCACTTTCTGCACATCACAGGTTCTGTTCTTCTGTTGCAGGTGAATGAGTCTACGGTGGAGCAGCTGGTGCAGCAATATCCACATATAACCTTCAGCACTGTGCTGCAGGACTGCAAGAGAACGCTGGAGCGGGCTTATCAAATGGGCTGGACACCCAATGTGCCTTCTGGCTCCTAACCTTCTGTACCAACATGTTCCACTCTGCTGCATTCAGTAGATCTAATGGGGATTGAAGGGTTTATAACCTTTCATATGATGCAATATAGTTGTGAGTTTACAGAGGTTACAGTAAAATGGCAAAAGCTGTACATTGACTTTAACGTACTGTTCAACTAAGTACAAATAATAAAGCAAAACTTTAGAAATGCATTGTGGTTTTGTTTGCATAAAAGTTATAAAAGCCTTTGGCAAATTTCTTGAAGTGGATTCCTACTAGTTCTCTGGATAGTTTGAGTTATAGATGTTAAGCTTGTTTTCCTCTGTTTACTTTGCCTTGGTCATGTGTGTTTCCTTTGATGTGTAAATGGTAACTCAGTGCTAGCATCAGTGCAGTTGATCAACAGAGGCCTGTGTTGAAACTGGCAACGAAACTTGTTGCTTTTTGTTTACTAAAGTTTTTAAGATACAGAGTAATAAGAAAATCTACAGTGAAATACCATTTTCTCATCTTTTTTTTCTTTAAATATAAGAAGCTGTAGTGATATTAAAAGTCTTTCCACCTTGACATTTTAATAATGAGTTACAGTGCTTACCAGCTACACTTCATGAAGACAAAGAATAACTCAATACACGGATTATCAGAAATAAGTTGGTGATGCTTATTTCATTTGGCTGAAAAAATTTACTGTCTATTGTAAATGAACTTGTCTTCTCTGACTATGCTGTTCTGTGGATGAATTGGAAAATTCAGATGAATGTGAATAAGTCAATAACAGGATCTCTCTCATTTTCTGTGTGGTTTTATTTTAGAATGGATCCTACAATGCAAATAGTACTTACCTTGAGAAGGCCACTAAACATGAGCTCCATCATGGGTATCAGATGCTTCTTAATACAGTGTGTGCGAGGAAATACCCAAATTAAACATATAAAATGATTAATTTTCTTTGTGGGACTGTTATGGCTTAACCCCAAACCACAACCAAGTACCACACAGCCTCTCCTTTCACTCTCACACATTGCATTCTAAGGAGTTAAATTTTTGCAGGGAATTGTGAAAATACAGACATTGCAGCTTCAATTTGGAGTTGCCTTAACCTTAAGAGTATTACTACTTGGTTAAGAATGTTGTTCAGATGTGTAACACTGGATATTTGTTTTTCAAAGGTTACAGCATTTAAATTCAAACTATGAAATGCTTAAGCTTCAGCTGAAAAGTTGTCATTATTGTCAAAATATTTTGCTAATCCAGAAGGCCTAATGCAGCATAATATGGAAGCTTGTTTAGTATGGCTGTATAACTCTGTAAAGCTCTTTGTTGATTTCCATAGCATAATTTTTTATAACAGAAACATCAGCTCACGTTACTTCCCGCGAGGATGTTGAATGTTTTGTTATTAGACTTTTCAAAATGGGGATGAACTAATTTCTGTGGAAAAAAATATATCGTAAAGATTTTGTTTAAAATAAGTGGTAAATACTTGTGAACATGTGTAATGCTATGCTGTTTATTTACTCAAAAATGGCAACAATATTATAAGAATGAAGTCAGTGAATTATATTACAGATATAGTACAGAATCTTAGTCAATTTTCTTTTAATGTCTCTTTATGAGTGCATTAAAACTATTTACACAATTTGTAAGTTTCTATTTTTTTTGGTGAAACCTTTGATCTTGCAATAAACTTTTGAAAGAAAGATGTGATGTTTTCTGTTTATCTGTGCTGCTAACTGCACTTAGCCTGTTCTAACAGAGAGTCTGAAATCTCCATCGTTGAATAGATAGAACTCACCTAAGGACATGATCCTTAGTAAACTAGCCCTGCTGTGATTGACAGAGTTTAACTAGATGATATCCAGAGATCTTTTTCAATCTCAAATGTATTGTAACTGTACAGACTTTTTAGATTTTATGGGTCTGGTTGGTAATTTCTTTTCACTTCTGTTGTTTAAGTCACTTCCAGTAGTTTTATCTTTTATTGACTATTCATCTCTCAGTTTTATGAACATACTAATCCATAGGTCTCACCGTGACTAATTAATTTCAGTTTTCTGTGGTGTAAGAACTCTAGATGGAAATACGTTTTTCTAATTGCAGTGTTGACACAGATAGTTCCATAATTTCCTTATATTTTTCAGTTTCCAAAGTAGTTTTAGAGGAATAAATAATAGTACACACTGGTTAATCTTTGACATTGTGCAGAGGAAATAAATTCTGGTGGAAGAAAAGCTACTGCCTCTTGTGAAAATAAAAATTACCCCTGTTTTCTCATAAACAAAATTTAGACTAAACTCAAAAACTCATAGGCAGCTTCTGGATTCCGTAGGTCCTAAAGGCCTACTTTACTAGAAAAAGGTGCCCTTTTTTTCCTTCAAATTCTTTGTGGGAACCTGCTGGTAAGATAAGGTAACCTGTGGCTCTGAACTTGTCTTATCAGAAAAATTTCTAGGGTGGGCTTGCTCAGCCTGCAGAAAGGGCTAAGACAGACTCTGAAGTGTTTTAATTAAGGGGTAGGTGGTTGTAGGAGAAAGACAGATAATGTTTATTTTCAGTCATTCACACTTTAAATCCAAGTGTATTTAAGGCTTAAACTCAGACAGTTCACCTGGTGATCATTCCACCCATGTCTCACTACCTGAAGGCTATGTGGAGGAGAGTGTTCTTGTGCAGATTGTCCCCCGCCGAGGGAATGGATACTGGGTGTTTCTCGTGCAGGTCACTTTGTCCAGGCTCCCAGATTAGTGGGAAATCTAGGGAAATGCTAAATCCAAGATGGCATACCTCCTTCTTAGGAGGTGCTCTGTGTAGTACTAGGCATATTCTAGTAATCTTTGAACAGGGACAAAGTGTATTTCTCTTAAAAATACCAAAACTGTGTAGTTGAGCCGGTTATGCCCCATCAGATGGGATGAGTATCTTCAGGCTTACGTGTGAATGTCCTGGTACCCCAGATGGGAGTTTTACACCTGAACCTGCACCTTGTGCAGGGGAGGAAGTGGCTTGGTAAAATGTGTCCCACTTCACGTGATGTGCTTCTTATCAGCCTTCTCTGTTACCTGGCTCAAAAACTCAGCTTGCTGCCAAACAAAGGTTGGTTTTTGTGGTCATCCTCCACTGTCTCACCCCCTCTGCACCTTGGCTGTTCTGAGATCAGTGATTTTGCCACTACACACCTGAAAACTCAGCTCCGCCCTTTGGCTGGGGGTGCAAATCTGCCCCCAGCAAATCACTTGCTTTTGCCGGTGGCTGATAGAGTCATTAACCTTTAATGCTTTGGTCTCTTACACTCCTCAGGAAAGGATGGACATGGACCTGTTGGAGCAAGTCCAGAGGAGGCCACCAGTATGATGAGGGGGATGGAGCACCTCTACTTTGAGGAAAGGCTGAGAGAATTGGGATTGCTCAACCAGAAAAAGAGAAAGCTTCAGGATGAGGTAGCTCTGGCCTTCCAGTGCCTGAAGGGAGCTCACAAAAAAGATGGAGAACTTTTTCAGGTCAAGGGCAGTAGTTTCAAACTGAAGGAGAATAGGTTTAGAGAGAGATTAGATACAAGGAAGAAAATCTTTACTGTGAGGGTGGTGAAGCACTAGAACAGGTTGGCCAGAGCAGCTGTGAATGCCCTATTCAAGTCAAGATGGAGTTCTGAGCAACCTGGTCTCTGCCAGTGTCTGAGGGATCTTTAAGGCTTGGTCCAACCCAAGGTATTGTTTGATCCTATGAAAACAAGCTGTAATCCCTTTTAAATGAGAAAATTAGCTCCACTAAGAACAATTAACAAACAGTTAATTTTTTCAGATGGGTTCAACATGAGCTCAATGATGTACACCCAGATTATCAAGATAAATATGGTCTTGCTGACGCTTCATAAACTGTGGTGTTGACAGGAGCAAAATCAAGAGAAGCAGCAGGCAGAGGTAGAGTTGAGCAAATATAGACAGCTGTTAAATACTGGAATTATTACCAGCACTCAGAAACTTATTTTCCTTACCTTTTTATGTAATGTTCTACAGTCCAACTAATCATAGCATAAGGCACTTAGTACTTGGTACTTGGCAGAAACAAAGATGCCTTGGTTAGAATCTGTGCAGGATCTTTGCCAACATGACAGGATAGGTTTGGGAAGTGGCAGTGGCAACAATAAAGAAAGATAAATTTTCTGTAAGATCAGCACATCTCTGTTTCTATTCTGGGAAATTGCCCTTTATGCCTAGGAGAGGATAAAATTGTATTGCCATAGTGTGAACATGTGGGAATAAGAAAAATAAATGAATGGCAAGCAAACAAATAAACCACAAACAAACAAAAAATCCCCACACTTGATACAGATAACGACTAAAGCATAACTCTTTGCCTCATCAGGATATGATAGACAAGAACCACAGGTATAAGGGAAAGGATAAGAATTTCAAAAGCCTCTGCATTTAGGTGAGTCATTGGGGCATATTAGAAATTTAACAGGAGGTGACCACACACTGTTATGATAAAGGCCACAGAAACTTCTCTCTTGTAAGTCAAGCTTGCATCAATAAAAGCAAAAAAAAGGACTTCCTTGCTGCACATACATCTGTCTTTCCCTCCCCGTGTTTGATGCTGTCTCATAAAGGGAAAAGTGTTTTCTCCTGACAGAAAACACAAGTGAAATAAATAAGAAACCTGTGCTTCCTTTCAGGATGTCTGCAAAACTACCAGCCTAACTTGCTAGCAGCTACATTTCAAAGATTGTTTTTTAATGTGTTGACTTCCCTAGAGTCACCCCTGAAGCAATTTTTTTTACCACAGTCTTCAAGGCTCAGTTAAACTTGCTTCTAAAACCATTGATATTGCACTAGCATTTTTATATCAATTAGCTAAAACATGATATGGAGGCCACTTCATTGTCATTATAGTGATCTATGTTCTTACGTATGTGTTAATGAGATTTATCGTATTAGTTGCAACTTGTTCTTGACCCTTTGCTTAGAAGATACTTAGTATTAAGTACTAAGTATTCAATATTAACATTTGTACTAGCATCAATAGTAGGGCTAATACTCAGTAATACTGAATCGCCTTTGTAGCTGAAGTCACAAAGCATTAAGATACACCAAAAGTTTCCATAAAAGAATGGAACTGCTCCCCTTCTAATCTCGAGCAAACTTTGCATTTATTGTCTTAAGTAGGAGTGCCTAAAGATACAGAGGGCATCTGAAACTTGTGTTACCTATTGTAGTCTCCGAGTAAGCAACAGACAGGAGCTAGCAGCTGGAATCATTAGCCATAATGTGCTAGCTCTGCTCTTGGATCGAGGGATCAGGCTTGAGGGAGTTGCTGAGGGCTAAACATTTGATGATCCTTCGAAATGGAGATATGGATTTGGGCCCCCTTGGCCTCAGTTACACTGAGTCACTCAGTTAAAACTGACCTCTGTACTCCCTAGGTCAGAATTTTCCTTTTAAGTTAGATAGTCTGAGTTGAGGACCTATCTAAAAATCCACAAACACAGGTTGTCTAATGTTGAGTCTAACCTGTGTTACATCGATTTCTGCAGCCTCTGAGGAGGCTGAACTTTTTAAAGTCTATGAAAAACATAGCTTGTATAAAGTTCTGGGTGGTCAAAAGAGCAACAAGGTCTTTCTCAGGTCTGTCAGAAAGTGAGAAAAGAGTTAATATTACTTTTTAACAAGTTTCCAATAAGCATTAACAGTGTCTTATACAACAGAAAACATTTATTTCACTGCTAAAATAGAGCTATCTCTGACAACAGTGCAGACATGATTATAAAGTAAGTGTTTAATGTAAATTACAATTAACCTTTACCTTGAATCTTCAAACCAAGAACACAGTATTAATCAAGACAGAACTTTTAAAAGTGCTATCTATTCAAGCAGTTGGTTGTATTTTGTTTTATCAAGAGCTGTCAACACTACAACAATATTTTCCAGCAAAACTAACAAGAGACCTTCAGAATTTGATGCCTTTTGTATTTTAAGTAGTTATAGAAGTAAGCCTTCTTCCCCCAGCATGTTCTAACAAGAATGGTAGAAAATCACTTAGTCCCTTCTGAATGAAAAAACCCAATATGTTTGCTTCTGCTCTCTTCCTAGATGCCATTTCTTCTCCATGTGTACTTCCCACCACCCCCCCAAAGAAATTCACTATCATTCGTGTTGGTGTGTCATTCTTCATTCCTTACTATGTAAAATGAATGTTGATCTCTCATCTTCAAACTATTCAATAGAAAAATCAAACTATAAAATGGAAAACCAGCAAAGAACCTGGTACAGATCCTCGTTCCACTGAAATCAACAAGAACAAGACACCTCAGCAGCAAGATACATCGCATGATCCATGCCTACTCCAAATCAGGAGCAGACAGACAACTGTGGCTACTGTCACATTCTCTATGAGCTTGCTGGTTAACAGAATGAATTTAGGGAAAATGAACCTATTAAATAATATTTCTGGGCATTTGTGCTGTAACACCCATCAATCTCAATGAGTCTTGGCACTTGAGTTTAATTGATAGGCCACATTCCTGCTGCTCTTTCTGCTCAGTTTCATAGTCCTTCACTTCAAATATAACAGATTTAGGAGAAAATTATTTTTTTATTTCAATGGTGCATTTAATAAAATAATGAAGACAGAAAACCCCAAATTCTCTTCTTTGGCCATCTGCAGTTCCATCTCTCCCTCTTAAATTCTGCTCTGCCTATCTTCAAAGTTAAATTTCTTTCATCCCTTGCATTATTTAGCATCCTCCCTTCCTATCCTATTCCCACTCCACTTCCCCAAGGAAAAAAAAGACATTGAGGGTCAGTTCAGTACAGTAGTATATCTTCCATTTTGAATACTTCACTTTGTGGCCCATGGCTGTGAAAAGTAGCACAGTTTCATGTTCCTAATAGAATAAAAAATTGTGGTGTGCTACTTTTTGCTACCATTTTTCATCCCCTAAACTAGAAAAACAATAGACCTTTACCTCAGAGTCAGATAATTTACCTCAGATAATTTCTCAGAGAAATTATCATGGAGATTCATTTTGTGACATGTAGCAAGATGAACATTTTTCTCTTTTTTAATCTCACAAACCTTCTCTATTTCCAATCAAAATTTTAAACTGATCTTTCTGTAGCATTTACACTGACAAGCAAGTGGGCTTTTAATAATTTACCCATGTTGCTGCAAAGAGGCAGGGAAGGACTGCAAGTTTAAAACACGAAGGAGAAAAGTTAATTTAAAGTGATGTTTGGTAAAAAGTCCCCTTTGAGATCCTGTTGTGTAATTGAACAGATTAAGAGAACTGACAGTAACTTCACGGTATGCCTAAGTGGAGGTCTCTACGGGTCAGCTCTCGGATCTTGTGCCGACACGTTAAACAAGTTTGTCAATTTTCCATCAGATTGATTTTTCTCACAGGTCTGGAAGCCTCGTCTCATTTCATCTTATTTCCACAGGGGTTCTTAACATTGCTAACTGCCATTTAGTTTTGTCTCAAAGTGTGAGGAATGATTTTTGTCTCTGAGTGGCAATCACGGCAAGCAGCTCCAGCACTGCTTATAATGTTGCACATTGTCCTCCCTCACCAACTGGGGTTTCTTTTGTGTTTTTCCCCTCTTTGGGAATGATGTGGACTTTTAGAATACATTCAAAATAATTATTAACAGAATGTACTTAGGGCAAATGTCTGTAGTCTCTGAAGTGAACAAAAAAAGCAACAGAAACCGTGGGGTTTTTTCTTTGCAGTTTTCAGCATAATGAGAGGTCAGCTTGAGTAAATATGATGTCTCTGGGAAGGTCACAGGGAAGAGTATTAACCTCTCTTTACATTACCATGTCTACTATCCCCTCCTGTTAATGTCAAGGGAAGTTATATGCACAAAATAGAGAGCATGTTTCTGAACAGGTGAATGCTGCTGAAGATTATAATGATATATATTTGAATTAATTGCACTAATGACAAGAATCTACTCTTACTCCACACCAAGTTAAATAAGTGCAAAATTTTTCTGAAAGCATGTAGGACCTGATGGTATTCTCAGATGGATTGTACAAACATGCGGTTCCCTTGACATAAATTAAGCTACTAGGAACTTAGCCACTTGGTTGACCTAATGACCTGTTGATGAAAGAAGACTGCCATTTAGATCAGTGGTATGAGGGTGAAATCATAGAACAGCCCAAACTCCGTGTTTTCTCTTGCCTCCACCTCTGGTAGCCCTTTCCATTTGTGAAAACTGGCTATAGTCAATCATTAAAACCATAATTACACTCATACTCTTTGTAAGAATTTCTCACAAGCATCAGCATCTAAGACAGATACAAAGCAATGAGTTTCTGAGTTTCCCTAGTGCTGGCTGCATTGTCTTGCCAAAAACAAGGAAAGATTCATCATCCCATCTTTTGGAGTCTTGTATTACACTGGACTTTTAATACAGATGCAAATAAGTTCCATTAATTTGTCTTCGAAAGGTGATATACTCGACCTAATTAAGTGATCGAAGACAATGTGGAAGTTACCAAATCATTTGGTAATGAGCAATTCATCACTGCTATAAAATATTGGCCACAATTTTGGAATCTCTGTAAAAAATATGAAGAGAAAAAAAAAAGAAACCAAAACAACAAAACAGACCTTGTATGATGATTTTTGCTGCTAGTATGATTGGACAGGAAAGGAATTGGAACTGTTGAACTGGTGGTCCATGGAGCACTTCCAGCCCAGGAGGAAGCACTGGATGCCAGCCCAGCCCTACTCAGCTGGCACAGGAGACAGCAGTCCCTGCCTGATGGGGCAGGTGTGCCTGCAGCTGAGCAGGGCAGGGAAAGGAGAGGGTGACCCAGGAAAGCCCCTGGGAGCCTGGCAGCTGCAGCCACATCAGGCAGATTCTCCACCTCAGACTGTGGACGGGGTGGGGCAGACCTGACCACCACCTGCGAGAGGCAGGGGGAGGGATGGGGAGGTGCCCTCAGGGTCAGTCCCTGGGGGCTGGGGGCAGGGAGGCCAGGCCAGAGGCTCAGGAGCTGGGGTCAGGTTGAGGAAGTGAGGGGCTGGGAAAGAGCAGGGTATTGAGTGTTTCTGCTCTTCCTTCTGCCTTCCCTCCTTCCTTGTTGAACTTTTTGTGAATAGTATTAATCCAAGGGTGCTTTTACTGGGAAAGACAACAACCTTCACAGCCCCAGATGCCCTCAAGGCATTGAATTGCCAGAGAGAAGTGTGTTCAATGAGTTAAGCTTAAACCCTGCACTGCATATCACACATTACAGAAAGAATTTATTAATTTTTATTAATTGTTATTTCTGTACTTCCATTTGGCATTGAATTTTGTATCATTACAGCTGATAGGTAACCTCCCAAATAGGAGCTGAGAAAAATTTTTTTCATTTCCATATTACATCTGAGTTACTCAGCCATAGTGAATAAGGGATGACTTCATTGTGCCAATAGTTGTGTTTGTGACAGTTCAGTTTGGTTTCCACAGGTTGGCTCAGTCTGTAATTTTTGGCAAACTCTCTGGAGAATCTCCTGGGCAAGCAATTCCTTTTTGCCTTGCTGCAGCTTAATATAAAAACACACTACAGCAGATTGTGTTAGTAGAAGGGCATTTAAACAAATATTTGCAGGCTTTTGATCCTGTTGTAGATGCCCCAAACAACACTAGCAGAAATGGTCATCTGTCACAGAGCTGGTTTAGTGAGACAATGTGAGATAGTTAAATGAAATTTAAAATATAAAGCCAGGTTTTCTCAGCTGTTATCGGTTTCTGTGTAAACACTTCCTGAAAACTGAGACTTCACCATGTGAACGAGGCACCACCACTTCCACTGCATCCAGGCTAGCAGAAGGATGTGGCTCAGCACAGCAGCCCCAGCTCTGCCAACCCTGCTGGGAGTTTGGGTTCCCTAACTCACCTTGCCTCTCCAGCTTACCTGGAAAAAAGCCCCTTTCCCTGTGACCCTGCAATGGCAGTAAGAAGACTCTCTGACCAAGCCCTGGTCCGGATTGTAAGAAGTAGAGAATTTTGTTTTGTTTATTCCGTGTATATCCCTGAAAGAGAAAATCACAGTCTTCTGGCAATTTAGGCATCTCAACCTGGCACAAATGTTTAAAAATCTTATAAGTTCACTGCAAAGTTAGCTTAATAGGCACTTCTCACGGTTAAATATTTTAGACATCTTACATTTTTCCCATAATTCCAACAATAATTAGATCACAATATGGATTAATTTATTGTCACATCTAATTTTTTTTTGCTGCAAGATGTTTTAAATGAGCGAAAAACAAAAACAAGTTGCTGACATTTTAAACTCTCCCTTTTGTTGTACACACAAACATAAAATAGCTGACATTTGGCTCTTTCATTCTTTTTCCCTGCTTGTTCAGTGCAAATATTATCTAGACAGACATGTTAAACAAATATCATAGTATCTACAAACAAGGATATATAAATCTCATTGTCCTGGTCAGCAGCTCAGGACTAAACTATCCTCCTAAACCATTCTGATCTGCAAGTGACCTTGAGCTAATTGCTTTCCTACACTGCTGCATGAACACTTCCTTATCTCACACAGTTTATTTATTTATAGGTAGCAATATTGTATCAATACCATAAAGGTAACCTTTAAATTGTATTTGTATCATTTTATGCCTCAGAATTGTAGGATTATTCATAAGCTACTTTCTGATTATTGTTTTCTGGTTACTGTATTTGTATGAATGTAAGCAAGAGCTTTTTCATCTGGCTTTTTGGGATGGAATGGGGTGCTCAGACAATTTTCTGACCAGTGGCAGAACTACAACCTCTTTGAAAATTAGCAGGAGCTGTGCCTGCTACAACTCCATACTTCCTAATACAAATGTACTCAGGCATGATTTCTTCAGAATTTGTGTCTCAGTGCTGTCGTCTTTTAAATAATATTGCAAGAGAGTTGCTAGTACTTAGTGTCTGTCCTCTGCATTTGTTGCTGAATACTAAATGTTCTGATCTCTTAAGACGCCTTTAAATTACAATACTGCTATATGTATTGCTTTTAGATTTTTGTTGGCATGTGGAAATATGGATAACCAGAAAAGCTTACCGTTTTCCTTAATGACAAGTTACCTGAAGTTGTAGAATGGCTCTGTGTTGACTTCTCTAAGCACTGTCAATGCTCAGCATATCCCAGCATCGAACTCCTGATGAGGATGGAGTGAATTGATTCACTGTTTCCTGCTTTCTTATTAAATGCTTTTATATTCTTTCATAAACTAGTAGAAGTCCAATAATATAAAATTAAGAGGTCAGGGTGAAATGACCGAAGTAGCTAATTAGAAGAGCCACTGCATACTTTAAGGCTCTGATTCAGGGACATCTATCAATACTGTGGATACTGCTTAATCATGAAATCAATACTTCAAATTAAGCACACGTGCTTACCACTTGGCCAGGAGCTGATTTGCAATAGCATTTCTATAGCGTTTAAGAACAAAGTATTAGCTTGCTTTGAAATGTTTTCTGATCATCTTAGTACTGAAACCTCTACAGAGTTCCTTCCCCTCAAGAGCCTCAGAAAACTCTGAAGAGATTTCTACCAATTGTGATTTTGGAGCATGTGGATAGGGGAAACATTTGGCAAAACATTTAGCAGTGATCAAGTTTGCAGACCTTGGCTTCCAGACCCCCTCTCTAACCAGGCACAGGTGACAATGGAGAGCAGAGACAACAAAGGTTTTGAGCCCACAAGTGCAGAAACTGACAGGTGGGGGAAAAACACCTACTAAAAATAGCCAAAAATATCCCACCTGACCCCAATCCTATGAGAACAAAAAGAGATTTAGATGCTGAGACTGACCTCTCAAGATTCCAAGCTAGTCCATGTTGCACTGAGGCTTTCTTCTTACCTTGCCAGACTTTGGCAGCCTGCTGCCACGCCTGCTGTTTATCCTGCCAGCTGGCGACCAAGCTTCTGTGCCAACCCACTGCATTTGCTCCATCCTTGTCTGCCCTCACAGTGATCAGGAAGCCAAGGCACAAAAATTTCACTGCTCAAAGGGTAGGCAGAGTGGAAACAAAAATTTAAAAATAATGGTGTACACTTTTTATTATTCTGAGCTTTAATATTGATGTGACAAAAATTCATCATATGATAAAATTTTATTAAAATGAGTGTGTGTAAAGGTATAGGGGGATAAAGCTACACACTGAAGACAGGATAAATGACTGATGTCTGAAATATTGAGCTACAATAAGTGAGGATAACAGCAGTGGTAAAAGAAATATTTAGACTACTGATTATGATGCTGGGAGAAAAACATTGCTCCTATATGTTATGGGTAAAGCTGCTGCCTCTTAATAAATTAATCCTTCCTCAGATGCAGCTGTGCATGGAAGCTCTGACAGCATGTAGTTTAGGTGATAGGTTTCAGGGATGTCTGTAGGGCAGTTACTCTTTCCAAGCAGGACCGTTCATTTCGAAGTGACTACTGCAGAGCTCACTTACCACCCCATACCATGCTTGCAGGATGCATGCCAGCATGCTTGCTCTCAGTAGCCCAACATTGGATCTTCACCTTCTGAAACCCAGGCTGTTTCTACACATTTGTTCCAAAATTAGCAAGTGATTCATGCTGGCATGCTAGCAGTGACACCATCCTGAGGACACCTGGAGCAGCATATTCTGGAGATAAATGCACATGATGTATTAAACCTGAGTCATGATCTCACACCTCGGGTAGTACTAATGAAGAAAAAAACTAGGTTAAAGCCCATCCAGAAATACCAGTCTGTGAAAATCAGTCCCTTGCTCATTTCTATGGGCACAGAGCTGTGATGAAGCCTTTGGCATGGCCTGTGAAGATGTCATCTTGTTGGCAGCCTTCCCCAGCCACTTGTGGCCTCACCATTTGGAAGCGAGCCGTGAAGGGCCCATGGAGAGATGCTGTATCTCCTTGGTTATTATCAGTTGCCTGGTACTGCTACTGTTGTATTCCTGGTGTCTTTCCTCATGTTGCTGCACATGGTCATGTGCTGGAATATCAGTAGTGCATGGAGAGAGAACTCTGTGTGTGCAGTGACAGGGCAGGAGCTCTGGAGCCATACACTGGGGTCAGGTGCCCATGGGGCTCTGATGCACCGACCTCACCTGGCGACCAAGTGCCCACTTGCCCCAAGAGGATGTGGGTACCTAGTAAGAAAGAAGTGTTACAGATGGAGATAAAGACAGGGAGATCAGTCACCAGTCACTGTCAGAAAAAAAATCAGGTACCTGGGGAAAATGAGTTTAATTTCTTACCAATTCAAGTTTGGAAAGTGAGCAGTAAAGACAAAAACTAAAGCACCTTTCTCACCTCACTCATTCACTCAGGCTCAACATGTCTCCCTGTTTCCAGATTCCTCCTCCCCTTCCCTGCAACTGGAGCAGGGAGATGGATAATGGGTGTTGTGGTCAGGTGTGAACAGTTCATCTCCTTCCTCCTCAGGTAACTTTTGCACCTTCTGTCTCATGCAAGACTGGCCCAGAATGAGTTTTCCAGCAGCCTAGCTGAGCACACAAGCAGCAGGCTGGGTAATGGCCCTGCCAGCGAAAGCAGCATGTGCCTTGCAGACAAAGACTTAATAAGTGCCACTCCCAAGGCCCAATGGGAGCCTAAAAATGAATGTGTGCACATTTCCTTCCCTTCTGGACTGTGCAGGGCTGTTTGCAAGCAGTTTGGAGAAGTTAGTTTTCCCAGTAGGGAGCAGACCTCTGGTTAGCAATCAATAAAACAATCCTTTAATATTCCTCTGACTGGGCAAAATAAAGGTGTGTACTATAAATTTGTATTGGAAGAAAGCTGCCCCTCCCTTCTCTGAGGGAGGGCCTGTAACAGAGAAAGATGGATAAACAAATAATCCTTTGGTTTTAATGAATACATCCATTATATCAGCAATAGTTATGGCAACAGGAATTATGTACTTCGAGGCAGCATCTCTTGTGCCTTGTAAACACCTCAGCCTTCTGTCAGGGCCCCCGCTGGGGCTATTTACAGCTTCAATATTACAAGGTAGCTACTCTCCAATTATACACAACTGGATTGGTTTCCACCACTCAGGTCCTTCGTTAACCCTTAATAATAATTAATTTTTTACTGTTACACTGTATGTCAATTTAAAACTTTCAAGATGCTACGGTATCCCAGTAGAGTAGAAAACCTATTAAGATATCAAGACATGCAGGGTTTGCAACTTCTCTTTTCATTAGTGGCAAAAAGCCCCACAGAAAGAAAAAACAAAATAAAAAAGTGAGCAGCACAAAGCCACTGAAACTGGGACTCAGAGCTTATACAACAACACTTGCATTGCAAGAGGTCTGTTGTCCTCATTTACTTTTTTTTTTTTTTTCCTAAGGATTAGCCTGTACTCAGCACTTGGTTCCAACATATGAGTGTGTTAATCAGAGCTACATTAGGCAGCCAGTATGTGACACACAAACCTTGCTCAGTAGATTGAGTTTTCCTCTGTGCTAAGCTTGGAGGGATTTTATTTGTCGTGTCAGTGGGGGCTGCAGTCTTTATGTGGGCATTTATTCAAGTCTTCTTGTAAACAGCAATTGTCTGCTTGGAGCAGATGAGGTGAAGGAAAGGGAATGTCTGCTGCCAGCACAGCACAGTGCTTCACACTGCTGCCCTTTGAACCAGGTCAAAATTACTCTAGGACCTTCTGCCTAATCTGCACCCACAGAAAAAATAGAGGAAAAGGTGAAACTATGGGGAAAAATGGAAAACACCCTTCTGTTAATCTTTTTCTCCCAAAATTCCTCCCATTTCCTCCTATTGCATGTGATTAAAGACATAAACTGGGCTCTGCTTTCTTTGTCACAGGTTGCAATCAAGTAAGTCAGGGAATATGTATTTCTCTCAGTTAAGGAAACATTCAGGGATACAGAACAGCTGGTGAGAAGTGAATGTGGAGCCATTTGACAGGAAGGAAGATCTACCCCTGAGAGCAACTCCAGAGGAAATAAACATCAAAATGAATGACTTACAAGGCACTGTAACCTCATTTGTTGGCAAATTGAATACTCTTACCACACATAAATATCCTTGAGCAGAGATCTGATCCTGTGGGCTCCCAGCTATTAAAACAGCACAGTTTTAACAGCATGCAAGGAGAGGTTGAACAAACACGTTAGCTGTAAAACTCATTAATGAACCATCATAAAACAGTAAATTTGATAGTATAAATGCTAGAAAATCAAGTCAGGTTTCACTGTATTCACACATGGATGAACATAGGAAATAGCAGGGAGAAGAGCCCCTCAGATGAAGTAACACTGCTGTGTGAGCTGTGAAAGGACAGGATGCTCCTGCCTTTCAGAACCAGGTGCTCTGCAGCAGGAGGTGCAGGGATGGTGCCTTGCTCGAAACTGAATGGTTTGTAAGCAGCACACAGGCATTTGGGGGTGATCTTTTCTGCAGCTTGGTAACCTGAGAGTGCAACAGAGGGGTAGTGACCTTCACATCCAAAGCAGGAAGGAGGTAAAAGCAGATGGACACGTAGATAGCACTACACCCAGAGTGGGATTGTGCTAGATACTGGAACGAGAGACTGCTAAAACAGGAGGACTCTCAATTTCTCTTCCATGTGTCTTCAAGCTGAAGCTGACGAAATGTATCCTGTAGCACTTAAAGGGAAAGGAATTAAAGGGAATACAACCTGTTTAGGGTATCTCCAGGAAGACAAATACAGATTAAGGGTACAGCTTTACTAGCTCTGGGAACCATCTCTAGAAATCTGTTTTAGCCGGGAAAATTATTACATTATTAAATAAGACTTAGGGCATTCAAATTTGCATTTGCTTCTTTGCTTTTAAAGCTTCCACAACTGTAGGAAGTGCATGTGGCAGTGTGTGTCAGTCCTGACAATGCAAGTTACATGATGATTTTTTTGCATCCTCTCTCTTTAAACCCAGGAGAGATGAATGTGATTTCTTTAACGGTAAGGTTTCCTATGTTTATCAAAATGACTAAAACAAGGGGGCTTTTTGCCTGTCAAAGTGAGAATACAGAAGGTTAATTGTCACATTTTCAAAAGGGATACATTTTAAGACAGTAGATTTTTTAACACAAACACATGTATTTCTGAGCCTAGATCACACAACATTAATTGTATTGTTGCTCATTTGCTCGTTTGCTCATGCAAATGTGGCCACTGGATGTCTAGACTTGTGGATGAATGGGAATGTATGTAAAATGAAAGCCATCACAAATTCATCCTGATGTACCTGAAAATACAAAAGAAAGAACAGCTTCTATAAAAGCTCTTTTCTACCAATGTATTCTGTTTTTATTTCTTCCATTTTTTACAGGGAAATGCTGTAAGGTTTATGAGCCTTTCTGAATTTGCTAATGGACTTATCTACTAAAGCAGAACCTTGAAATATGCATGCTCTTTTCTCTGAATGAATATTCTTTGCCATTTTCTTCTCTGAGAAACTGAATATTGTTTAAATTTATTTTGCTAACTTCCAAAATAATTTTGGTTTGTTTTTAATTTTTTTTTTGTATAATGTGGGTCAGAGGCAATGACAAATTATTTGGCCGTCCCTAAATACTACTTCACAAAATTTTCCACCAATATACTGAGCAAAAGGGAGGGTAAAGGGAGGACTGTGACAGAAATAACAAAAAAGCATCTCCAGAATATCTGGCAGGGATACGGTGCAGCATTATAGCACCATATCCTCTCAGCATGCTGCTTTATATAAGTTGAAGATGGTTTTTCACCTTGCCAATTGCAGCTTACAAAGGAAACAGAATATATAGTAGAGTTCTCCTATCCAATGCTTAAATTCAAACTTTTTCTATGAAACTTGATTGTTGGATTTTTTTAAAATATATTATCTTCAGATGTTGTTCTTTGTTGTTTTTTGGGTTTTTTTTTCTCCTTTTTCTGCTTTTCCATTTTTTTTGCCTATGTCTAGGCAGGGTAATTTTTAATATTTCCATTTTTCCTCCACCCTTCCATATTCATGCTTAGTAATTGTTACAGAGTGACAAAAAAATGGAGATGATGCAGAATTTTTGTTCTGCAACTTGAAAACAATGCAGAATATTTGAAAACTGGGTGAGCAGTTTCTTCTTTTCTTTTCTTTTCTTTTCTTTTCTTTTCTTTTCTTTTCTTTTCTTTTCTTTTCTTTTCTTTTCTTTTCTTTTCTTTTCTTTTCTTTTCTTTTCTT